>JAULBM010165954.1:0-29145 GCA_032357055.1 Geukensia granosissima | reverse complement strand
AACTTCTACAGGTCCCATTATGGCCTTCAACAATGAACCAGAGTCCATACCATAACAGAAGCTGTAAAAGGCCCCGATATGCAAATTGTGAAACTATACATAAAACACGACAATCGACAAGAGACAACCACTAAGTGCTTAACTTTTCGAGACCTTTCCGTTCAAAATTAATTTAACAATAACATTATTTCTTAACTGCAGATCCAATTGTCATTTGTTGTTGGTTCCAAATTTACGAAAACCAATTAGGTACTTATCCAAATTTGGAAAAGTTGTAAAGATCAATATTTTTATCTGGTAGAGCAATCAAAAATATACCCTTTAGTATTGCTGACATAATTAACATGATTGACTGATTCAATTTTGTTTAATGACAAATTTTTATGAATATTCAGGACAAGAGCATATTATTAAATCCTGCTTTGTACCAGACCGACAAGTTTAGCCTGATTTTAACGTGTTAGGTCACAAAAGCAACAGTCGACACATGCCACTCTAACCAAATATATTATTCTTTCAATTTTCTTTTACTCCTAAATGCAATATTCTTAGCGGAAAAGCAGCTAATGCCAATTATAATGTCTTTTGTTTCAGCCGGCCGACTTTCCGCACTCGACGTGAGCATGCTTAAGGTTACACCATAATGGCGGTCGACATTTTGATATATTACGCAGAGCCTTTGGGTATTTTATTTATCCTTTCAATCTATTCACATTTTAAAATAGTAACCCCTTATCAAGTAACAAAAGTGCAATACTCTGAGACGACTATAATAATATAATAATAATAATAATAATAATAATAGTTTATTTATAGAGGGTTACAACAGTTAGTACAAATACTATCTCCCCCTGAGGCCCTCATATAATACAAATACATACAACTGTAATATCTTATATCTATTTTCAAGTGCTTCATGCTACTTCTTGAATAAATATTTATTGTATTTTAAATTTATTGTTCTCAAGACAGTTAATGTGTTGTTTTTATTGCCATTATAATTTGCTTTATTTGTTTTGGTTAATAGTGAAAGATATTCCTTAATATGCCAAATTATTTCTCGACCATTGAAATGAACACCAACAGAGAATAAATTAAAATCTATCGGTACAGTATACTATTTGTGTTATTATTGCTATTGGCAATTTTAATAAATTAATTTCACTGTTACATTCCATGGAATGCAAAAATAAAAGATAACTATTGTCCACGTCAGCTTTTTCTCTTAAATATTATTTAGCACTCAAGAGTCTAAAACCAATTTCAAATTCAACGAGTTTATTAATATAACGTCTCGGAACAAATGATGCGTTATATAAGACCACCAAAAATAGACGAGAATCGTAGATACAAGCATTATGATAACATGTGTTAAAGTTAAAGAAAAAAAATGAAGAGAACCAACTTTCAAGGTACTCAGGAATACGGAGAGAAAAGGGTCTAACGAACAGTATTATGTTAAGTGAAAGTAGACTTTTAATGAGATCAAAATTCAATAATTATAACGTTTATTTCACGAAAATTTTTTAACAACAAATTCTTCAACTAAAACGTTGACTTTATTGTGCAAGATCTTGGGCACCCTTGTTTCGTGGGAGTACTAAAAATAATTTAAACCGCCTCAATGGTGAAATGATTAGCGTGTTCGCCTCGAGTGTGGAATGCCCTGGGTTCGATCCTAGGGTGGATCAAACAGAGGTTTAAATCGGTATTTGCTACTTCTCTGCTAAGCAACCAGCATTAAGGAGTAAGAGCAGAGACTTGTCGGCTCAGAGTGATAAAAATTTTTCTGTGAAAATTGGCATGTCTTCCTGAGGACTGTTGCTTTTGTGAGCTAGCAAGTTAAAAATCGGACTAGATTAAAACAAAGTTTCTTTCATGCACATATTACATGCATATTCAGGACGAGAGCATATTATTGAGTGACTATTAATGAACCCTGCTTTGTACTAGACCGAAACGACTAGCCCGATTTTAAAATGCTAGCTCATGAAAGCAACAGTCCACGAAAGACAGCATGCTTAGAGGAGAAGCATTAAATACCAATTTTAATGTCTTTGGTTTGATCCGGCCGGGGATCGAATCATTGAAAGAATATTTTAAAATGGACCCAGGATTAAATTCAAGCAGTATTGAACCAAATTAAAAACACTAACAATTATCAATGTCAAAACAAAGAGCAATTATTCTTTTTCCGACTTTATAGCCACATAGAAAATTAACACAAATTGAGACAATTTCGTGTCTTAGATAAGATTTATTTTGACTAAGAAGTCGTAAGACAATGGGTTTGTTTGATTTTAAGTCAGAATTACTACCATATACAAGAGGTCATGAAATGTTAAATAGACCTTAAACTCTTAATATTTGTCGGGGGAATATATGGATAAATAAAAGATATTAATGATTTATGATTTCAATGCAATCGCAAACTTTTATCAAGTAACGTTTCTATACTTAGGTTTTTTTTCCAGCAGCCAAATAAAGTTTTCTTATAATATAATTCAACAATTTTACAAAAAATGTTTAATTCTTCTGAAAATAATATTTAATAAATTTAACTGATGGAATCGGTCTAATTTAGAAGGCACGATAACTGTTATCTTGTCCCGTTGAGGACATTTATCTTTGGTGTGTGGCGTCATATTTTCAATTATGGTGTCATAATTTGAAGGAGATATTTGAAATGACATTTA
This sequence comes from Geukensia granosissima, assembly GCA_032357055.1. Taxonomy (NCBI): domain Eukaryota; kingdom Metazoa; phylum Mollusca; class Bivalvia; order Mytilida; family Mytilidae; genus Geukensia; species Geukensia granosissima. Next base: position 26,449 of record JAULBM010165954.1, on the reverse strand, counting down.
TATTTATATATATTTACAGCTACAAAATGTATGACCAGTAACACTGTGGCTGTAAATTAAAGAATGATTGTGCAAGTTTTTCCGTTTGAAAGTAAAACATCAGGCAAAAAGTGCATATTCAGTGATTAACACATGACGAGACAAATGTGTTTCGCCATGAAAGCTAATTATCTTTTCATTATATTGTTTACAAATATGACGCTAGATTATGAAGCCACGTTTATTATGAACTTTGTATGATGAACTGTCGGGTACAGCGGAATTTGGCTTCCCATTTCGATTTGTTTGGATTTGAGTGCTTCTTGTGTTATGTTTCGATCTTTGATCCTTGAAATGTACATATAACATACCCAAAACTTTCTATTTTTGTAAAACATTGGTAATTTTGTTTTCATGAACTTAGGAATATTTGCAGTCAGGGACCAATTTTAGCCCACAGTTTTGGTTATAAAGTAGTATTTACAATTTTTATTTCTGATTTAATCTAAAGTTCAAATATTAGAGCACCTGTAATAAAAAAAGTATGTTTAATTCAAACATGTAAATGGTTTTCAATATTTCCAATATTAAAAAAGAAATAATGTGGAATATGTGCCAGAAAGAAACAATTTACATTTTCTGTGTTATGCACTGCATAATTTCTAGTTAAGCTTTTGTCTTAGTTTACAAGATTTCCGTGGGGCACGAAACAAGTTCTTAAAAATAGTGCCATGAAATTATCCCGAATTCGGCAAATTTCCATTTATTCCTTTAAATGTATGATTTTAGGTCAATTTTGGGGTCTGAAAACTGAGAAAGCACACGGCAACTATCTTTCTTCACTAATGATGTTTAGATGTTAATTTGCCTTATAAAAATATGTAGAAAATTAGGTAGCCTGTCATTATTTTTTGTGGTATTTTTGACAACTGACAACTCGGCTGGGGAATACCGTCTGGGACCTCTGGTTCACCAACAGATGCATTGACCCAGTGGTTTCAAAATACAATGTTTAGTTCCAATTGTGGCAATCTTAATCTGTTTGCTTTTTGGATAAAAACACGGAGAATTGGAAAATACATATGTGACGAGTGTACATTCATGACATTTGATTACAATGCTCACTTACCTATACAGCTACAGACACAGATACTGGAAGATCAAATTGTTGGCAAGACGTTTTTACAAATATTTCCCTTGTTGCACAAAAATTGCATTTTTTAATATTCTCATTGACGTCAGTTGTCACTTTTACAACAATATAATATTTCCTCTTGTTTTGTTGATAAATTATTTAATCTTCATGTAAATTTTCATATTCCAGTCTTTAGTTATAATGTTCTATTCCACAGGTGTGCTCGAATCATTCTTCAAGTATTTACAAGTCTGAAAAAGAAGCCACAAATATCTTTTATCTTAACTTTATCATTCGAAATCACAAATAACGAACAATTATGTATTTTTAGCAAATAACAAGCTTTCTGTAGATACACTTATTTTATGTATATCACCGATATGAAATGTTTATTTCATCAAGGTAGGTAAACTGAGAATTTTAAGAATCCTCTCCGCCTTTCACTCAAGTAGCAATTCGCATCGCTTTTTAATGTTTGATTGTTCTCAAGAACTGATAAGATTGTTTGCCTTTTGTTTTCAAGTAATCCTTGATAAATTTAATATTTTATCGATAGCACTTGAAGTCTTTTTGCGAGCCATCTGCACCATCGATGAGATCGTATTATTGGATTTCATTGTCATTAAGTGTGCTTAACAGTGTTAAATTTGAATTTTATGCCTGTTGGAAATTCTATTTTGAGGTAAAATGAAACTTGGATTAGAAGTAACTGTATCAAATGTTGCAAATTACTTGCCAATTAAAAAAAAGGAATATCCGAGTGTGATTTTCATATTTCTTCTTCCTTTTAACAGTCAGGGTTAGTGCCATACATGGAAAGAGGTCATATAGCCCTAAAACTCTTTATATTTGTCTATGGAAAATTAAGAGCAACAGAATTTAACATTTTTGCAAAGTATGATAAATTCCTTTAAAAAGTTGTTCATTTATTTAATTGAATTTGAAAATAAAACTTTCGTAATACTTAACTTACAAGTATATGGTGTATCGTATAGTAATTAAATATACAAATTCAGGAGATATTTTAATTGTTGGTAGTGTTCTTGACTGTTAAAGGCCTTCATGACTTAATTCAAAATCTTCAGAAATCGAACATCGAACCTATTACATATATAAAAAAACGTCAATTGTCTTTTCGCTTATTTCACCGCTTTTCAAAATGTATTTTATGGTTTGGCTTATAAACAAAATTTTACACGTCAAAGCTCATCGTTGTCATATAATCTATGTGTGCAGCAGAACTTGCATCATTAAATAAATCATATGCAGAAAAAGGCAAAATTGTATTATAAATCAATTCGTATTGCTTCTTTTAGTCACCCAGAAAGTCCAACGGGAATAATATGATAGGTTTAGAGTATTCAAATGCAAATAAAATTTGTCATTGGAAATTAAAGTCGACGTTAAACTCTAAAATGTACGGTACCATTACATCTCGTGTATTTCTCAAGGGACCAAACTCGTACATTAATTTGAACTTCACATTTCAATTTTCATTAAAAATTAGAAGATATATGGATCAATTTGTCAATATTGTGGTAACTATATATTACTCGCCTCTCTACTTGCTGTGAGAATAAAAGTGTCACCGAGACATCAACATTTTCAAGAGGCCGAGCCGAGTTAATTTTCTTAACATGTAAACATTTTATTGGTTAATGGTCTTTTTTCTTAACATGAAAACATTTTATTGGTTAATGGTCTATTTCAACAGTACGGAAAACTTCGAGCTGCCACGAAATAATTTGAAGCAAGTCAATAGGTTTTAAAAACTATTAACTGGTTAACTAATAGTATTTTCATTTATAATAATAAAGAAAACAAAATTAACTTCTGAAGTGCAATAAAACATTTAACAGTTGCAAACACGACATACAGTGAATCAAACTCACAAAAATACCCCGCTCGCCAATGGATTATCTGCCCTTTGAATCAGCCGAGTTAAATCTCCTTCGCATATCAACACATTGTGTCTTTCTAAATTTCATTGAAATCAACTGAACGTTTAAGGAGGAGATGCGCGTACAAGGTATGTGGACAGGGTAATTACTATACACCCCAAATTTTGTTTGCGGAGGTTAAAATGAGGATGCAACAAATTGTTTAGAGTTTATGGTTGACTTTACTATCCATCGGAGTAAAATATATGAAATTTTTGTATGTTTTGCATCTATTGTGCCTGTTATATTTTTAAGATAAAGCAAACATATACAGTAGTAGCCTAGCGAAAGTAATACAAAAGCTTTCATTTGAAAGCCATTTTGAATAACCGTCAACTATTGTTGAAAGCCCAGCTGTCAAACGGTTGAAAGTTTTTTACCACTAGCCTGCCATAGTTGAACCCTCGTTAACTTCAGTTGACTCCTTGACGGCCCCCATGTAATTGCTAGACCTTATAAAATAAGTGTGACTGTCAATGAGAAAACACGAATATACCCGTAATTCCAATAAAAAATACACATGTAGTTAGATTGTCTGCAAGGGGTACAAACCAGAAAGAGATTCAACGAATATTACGACTAAATGGTGCATATATTTCTAATTTAAAAGTTTAAGTCAGTCAACTTTGAGAGGATACCAGAGAATTAATAGGTGTTATGTTTATTACGATATGGCTTCTTTACTACCTTGGGTGACATTTTTATTGTCAGATATCAACAAGGATTCAAAGATAATAAACATGATGATTACAATAATAATAATACAACTTCAACTAACATCTATAATTATTATTATCATTATTATTATTATTGAAAAATAGTATTGTCTTTATTATCGTTTTATTATTATCAACAACATTATTATAATTCATTATTTGAGGTAAAGAAAATAATATAACTTTAAATATTAATTGGAATATTAACATAATTTTTAAACGAAACTATTTTAAAATTCAATCTGGCGAGAGTGCACAAGATTTCAACGGTCGCTGACAAGTGTTCAAAATGGGCTGGCTAGTGTTCAACTGTAGTAGTTTTTGGCTGTTGAAAAGGCTGACAAGCGTTCAACGAAGGCTAGAAAATTGAACACTAGCTAGCTAATTTTGTTGGCAAATTGCAATTGAAGCCTCACGTGTAACTTTCGCCAGACCGCTACTGTAGCTGCAGAAGACACAAGACAGATCAACGGTTTCTGATTGGCATCGTGTTATTAGATACAATCAGAGTAGTTCCCGACCTCCAAGAGCGGGAGTGGTAAAGCAATAGGCTATTCGGTTATTCCACCACGGGGCAGAACTGCTCCTATAGCGACGTCCTTTAGATTGTGCGGAATGTATAAATTCTCATGGCTGCTGGGAATGTTACCGGCGTGCCTCGGTACTGGGAGTTATGCTAAAATGCCTATCGTCAATTTGTTATTATGACACATCAAAATGCTAAAATAATATTTCATCCACTGTTGCAAGCTTGTAAACAATAAGTGGCAAATGCATCGAAAATTTACAAAGTAATAGACAATATATTACAAATATTACAATCCAATACTGAAAAAGACAGTTTATCGATATATCTAAACAAACCTAAGTAACGTTCACATATCAAAAAGAGAAGAAATATAGTAAATATCACACAGACCAAACTCCATCTCCGTAAGAGAAGTAGGAAATGTTGATTCTAATATTTTTGTAACACCTTATTTGATCGGCTTGCATTCTACGTAAAATTCACACTCTATTGCCGTAACTAATAAGAACTTATATAAACCCGTCAGGTAAACTCAATTTGCGACAGTAAAATCCACGATTTACGTTCTCAAAGCTTAAAATACAATACAGTTATCTCCTAAATCTAGAGGTACTCACAAGGCCTGCAGCAAGGTTGAAATCCCATTACATGTGATGAACTCTAGATCGCCCTAAACAAATAAAACTCGATACCTATAACAATTAAGCAAACCCTGCCTAAATGTCACATTTAAATACAAAAAATGTGAAAGACAGTGACCAATCCAACACTACGACTACTGACTTAGGAAAGGCACATAATTCATGAGGTGGGGTCAAACATATTTTGCTGGATCGAAATCCTCCCTAACATCGAGGTCAAAGTCAAAAGCAAAGCAAGGAAATGCAAGACAATTAATACATGAGTGCACACAACCAAATTTGAATAAATAATGTGGACACGTGAAATGATTGTAATGAACAATTATAATAAATAGGACATGTGACATGTTGTCCATGAAAAAATAACAATTGAAATAAATTCTACATATCACATTACAGTCATAAATAATGAATTCAATCAGTATAATTAAAGAAAGGACATGCATCTCCAAAAAAGCACAAAGGTTCTTACAGCATGCTTGAGTTGCTATACCCTATGATGAAATTCCAAGTTTCTCAACACATATAAATATTCACAATGCTTAATAAGATACATCTTCTTCACAGTAATTATGGAAATAACACAAAGCAGGGACGTAACTCTTATTGGAAAATTTCTTTTTAACTTTATTAAACTTCAACAAAAATGACTTTATGTAAGTGGAAAACAATAGATATATTATAGAAAAATACTTAAATACCTGTTCACATAGCAGATATATTCGATAAAAAAAATTCCGGAAATTTCTTTATACCATTTAATCTTCTTTATAAAAATTCTTATTCTTACAAAACCAAATTGTACCTAATGGACCGATTAAGTCCTCGTTAATGCTTTACGCAATTTCAGCGTCCTCATCAGTGACGTTTTGACCAATGAAATTCAATTAGAATATTTTCTTAAACTGTCCATTGTTTCCTGCTGCTGTTGACAAAGTTTATTATCGTTTCATTTTAGCTTTTTATTCGTTTAATACTTGTTGTTTCTAATTTGTTTTTGACGAAAATGATACACCCAATATCATTTCATCTTGGTATAAATATAAGAGAGATATATTATCTATAAAATAAAAAACAATAAGTTGTCAAATATGACTTTCAACATAAGTGATTTTAATCCAATTTAATTCTATAAAGATCGATATAAAACTACACAATCTCCGTCGCAGAGCCTTATACGCTCCATCTCCGCGGATTTACGAGCTTGTGTCTTTGCGTGTAGGATGAAAAACATAGACGTCGCGCAAGATGTTGCGTAATCCTGAATTTCACCTAAATTATCATATTAAAAGTAAAACAGCCGAAAAATGCGGAAAACATACAAAACAAATTTTATATCATTTTAATCCTTAGATTCCATGCAATGTAGCTAGATACATTTCATTTTATTTTGAAAGCAAAATCCTAATGAATAAGCAAGCTAAACATTGTTACAACGTCATATTTTCATGTGTCACGCGTAACATAATACATACTGAAGTCGGATTGTATTGTGGAAATAAAGCATAGTGCTTTACTTGATTTAAAGGATATTTTGCATATAATCGCAAGAGTCTTGATTAAAACACTCAAAGAATTTATTTTGCATTCGAATCAGGAACAAGAATTTAATCAATGAAATTAAATGGCGTCAAAACTTGTCACATTCTCAAAAGAAGAAAATTGATGTCAAAGTTCGATTCTACCAGACTGATAAAAAAGCGACCAATATTTAGCTAACTTGGCCAGGCAACAACATTTTATCGATTCTCTATGTATGCCTTATAAGACCGGATACAAGTGCATAGTAAAAATTTGGCAACGGATTATGCGAGAGTGAAAATTTTGTCCAACGTCATCTTTCCTGCTCTTTAAAACGTTTTAGCCATATTTCATTTTAAAGGAAAAAATTAACTTGTATTAAAATTTAATAAATTCGTGTACAGTTTAAATCCTTATTTGCACAAAATTTAAATGTAAGTTATTTGAAAGAATTTCATATCCACATAAAAAAGTTCTACGGATTGAATGGTTGTTCAAGTAAAATGTCCAATGCTGCCTTACGTCCCATTAAATTGATAGTTAGCAAGTATGTTAGCCCAGAGAAAAACATTGGTAAGGATTCTCATTGAAACAAACAAAGATTAGAAATACGTTTTTCCTATAATTGTTTGTGCTTTTATCATTTTGCATTCTATACACGTACGAAAAAGATATTTGAGAAAATGTTTGTCCCATAAAATGTCCAATTAAAATTTTTGACGCACAAAACCTCGGCTTTTTTGGCGTTACTAGCATATATACTATTTGCTAAAATTTTATACGCTTGTAAAATGGAATAAACTTCGACATTTTAGAAATACGTTTTTTCCATAGATTTCTCATTTTAAAAATCTTTCAATTCACTGTATCTTTAAAGATTTCATGTCCTAAAATGCTTGTCCCACAAAATGTCCAATGTAATACCGTTTTCCGACGTTTCGCTGTGAATTTCACGTCAAGACGCTATAAAATATATATTCTTTTTTTTACACACATGAATTATATTATCAATAAAATATTTATTCATAGAATGATTAATTGATTGATTGATTTACCTATTTATTTATCTCTTCATAATAATCTGTTAATAATTTGCGTAGGTCCAAAAGGTAACAAAACACGTATTTACCCCATGTTATATAAAATGCTCAAAATAGCATTAAATTTTCATGTTATGTTTCTATGTATACAGTGTATCTATTTTAATACAAAAGGCAAAAAGAAAGATTTAAAGTAGATATATTTTGTGATATTAATTATAGGTTGCACAGATGTTATTTGTAATTTCTATAGTTTATTTTTTTAACAAATCGAAAATTTTCCAATTAATCCAGAATCCGTTTATGAATACAAGTAGGTACACAGTGCCTTATTCCATCAATTAGAATTACGCTTGTAAAAGTTTGCAATTGGCTAATAAATGAAAAAATGATCAAACTGAAGAAGAATATCACTGAAATCCCAGTTTCAACATAATGTTTTGACCTATTCCCCCCTGGGTAAACGCGTGTCGCTGACCCGATGGTTCTTGTGAACAAGGATGTAGTACAAAGAAAATTTGTATCCTTTAACACGGTACAAATTAAACCGTGTCAAAGTTTACAAATTTTCTTTGTACTACATCTTGTTTACTACAGTGTTACAAGAACCGCCGGATAAGCAAAACGCGTTTACCCGGGTGTATTCGCGCAAAAAAGTAAAATGCGTTATTAAGTAAAACTTACGGTAGACGTTACACAACGTTACGCAACAGCTTGCACAACGTCAGAGAGATCATCTTCAGTGCAGTTCAATTTCCGTTTAATTTATTGTTTGAGGGCCTCAGGGAAGATTAGCTGTTTTCTTGCTTACTGTGTTATCCTCTATAAATAAAGTCATTACTTATTTACTTGCCTACTTATTTACTTATTACCAAAACAAACAAACAAATATTACACTCATGTAAATTCCCGGAAACTTTCAAACTTGTCCCGCCATTCAACTTTTAGTTACATTTCGCTTTTGCTAAAATAAGGAAAATGTCTACAAGTAAGTCTAGCGACTTGAAGAGTAGGGAGAGTAGGCCATAATTATTACATTTCACACCAATGATGTTGTTTTTTTAAGAAAAGGCAAATCAAAATATCCAATTTACACCCAGTTTTATTGAAACTGCATGAAATTAGATCCTCGTGAAATTTCAGTCTGCTGAACTTAGCTTAACGTCTTAAGACAAACACTGATAATTGATTAGCTCTGATAGTGATAGTAGGTTCACAAATAACCATCGGGAAAACACATTTTCCCCAAAAGATTGGTAAATTTTTAGCCACTGTGACCCTGACCTTGAACTTAGTGACCCCAAATTTATTTGATGTCTTTCACCTTTATGAGGGATAATCCTATATAATAAAATGTAATTACACAGAAACTAAAAGCTTCCCCAAATTTTGGCCTATTTGGGGCCACTTTTTGTGGCCACTATGATCTTGACCTTTGACCTAGTCAGACCATGGAAGTAATTGTCAATATTATACTTCCATGGTCAGACCAACTTCTTTTACCGAAGAGGCATGATTAGTCTATTTGGTTTTAATCAAGGGATAAAAATTTCTTATCTGTTTATGACTGCTGTGACCTTGAACTTTGAAACAGAGACACTAAAATCTATAGATGTTTTCCGTCATAAGAGGTTCAATCCCTGCATGGTTGTTGTAATTGTGATAATAGGTTTCAGTTGTCACACAGAAACCAAAATTTCCCCAAAATTATGGTCCATTTAGAGCCCAAAATCAAAAGGTGTTTTATTTTTCACCAGGGGTATAATGTACTACAGTTACAGTAGATTTTTTCATTCTTTCAAGAGTAATCAGCTAGACCCCAAAATGTTGACAGCTGCTTTTGCCAAACAATTAAAGAGTCAGCTAAATATGGATCAAAATATACAACACTACAGTGCCAAAAAACTAAAAGTCCATATTCGCAAGCAACAAAACCTTTTTAAAAAATTTAACCTATAACGAAGCTCAGATTGGGTTCACATGTGGCAAGGTATATAGTTCCATTACAACAATTTCTTGTAAATAGAACTTACCTGATATTTATCAAGCCAAACTGTTATGCATATTGGTGGAATTGGAATTAAATAGCCTGGAATCCTGGCCCAGCTTGCCGTTGCGTCGCAAGCTATACTGCCGATAGTCAGTGAGCCAGGACCCCAGGCTAGGAATTAACTATCAAACTTTCTGAAACATATTGTCAAAAATAAAAGAAAGAAATGGCAGGAAGTTGTATGTAGTCAAAATTTAAATATGGCCAATTTTGCACAAGACTATCCTACATGCATTTGTATGTTAATTTTAATGATTACATGGAATTCGAAGATACCAAAGGGGCAGACAGAAATTCAGACAACTTAACTTTGACATAATGTCAATTTACATGTACTTTGAAGAACCTTGTCCATGCCCCTAAAACATTTTAGTGATAATCCGACATAATCCTGTTAGAAAGCAAATTTCACTCCCAGGAAAGAGATTGGAGAAGAAACAACTTCAGAGAATGATTTCAGCATTAAATGCACTGTTATTTTTAGGCTCTGTATGACACTGCACTATATTAACATAGCAACTGTCTTGTGCCTTTCATAACGAAAATTTACTGGAAGTAAAGCAAAATGAGATAGTATAAGCACTGCTCTTTCAAAAGTAATCAGATTTTTTGTAATAAATGGATTTGCTATTTAGATGAGGACTATATAAAGACAATGAAAATGGCCATAGCTTTGGCTTGTATCAGAACAAAACCAGATGGAATGACATCAGGAGAATATACAGAACATTTGTGTAAAAACTATCTCCAGAAACAACAGACATGCCAAGAGAAATTAAAGGCTGCTGAGAATGAAATTGTACACCTCAAACAACAATTGATGTTGGGCCAAAACATGTCTGCAAACACAGGTATCAAAGATTACAAAGGCAAAAACCTTAGTTTTTATTCAACTCTAAATCTTAGTTACCATAGAGGGATGACATATTTAAAGTTTGTGACACCCTGTCACACCCAAGAGTAAAATGTACCTTAAGTTTCATGACTAATGAATCCATAAATCCCAAACAAGTATATATGGGTTATAGTTATAAAAAATAATATATGCATTAGTTTTAAGATCAGGTGATAATGAAAAGAAATTAAACCTGCCCTCTAATAATTAATCTAGATTGATTGATTGATTGTTGTTTAACGCCAAGTAATTAATCTAGAAGAAAAAGGTGTTTAAATTTCAGAAACATCCATAAAACATTCCTGAAAATACTGGTACTGAATTTAGGAAAAACAGATTTATTACATTGTGAATGCATTGAAAATGAGGTTGAACTGCTAGGATTACTACCATATATGGAACAGGTTCATAAAAGGTCAAATGGCCATAAAACTCTTCATATTTGTCTGGATAAAAATCTGAGCATGGAAATTAAAGATATTGCAAATTTGAATATAATCCCAAAGTCTTATCAATTTTCTATACTCGGATTTTACCTGCAACCAAATGAACTTTTCTTACCTTAAACAATAAGCATGAGCAATATTATTTTTTTTAAATGATTTTCAATTTAAAACTTAAGCAAATGCAGTCCTCATTTGTGCTCCTTTATTTTTCAAACAAAAAACAAAAAAAACTTCATGTCACATTTAAAATTTGCTGCTAGCAATTTTTGATGTATATGCTTTTACATTGTCAAATATCTTTGTAAAATTGTAATTTGAACATGGCGCACAGCTATCTTGTATACTAGAAATTTCTTTTGGAAACATGAATGCCCTCAGTAATGTTTAATCTATGAAAAGTAATTTTAAAAAGAGAAATTACCAATGCCCAGATTCAGCGTTTTTAAATGGGTTTTCACACCGTTCAAGTATTTTTTTTTAAGTCTGTCAGCTAAAGTTCATCAATATTAGCTATTACTTTCATATTATCATCTTGGTAGGAATTTTTAATGGAAAATAGGAAATAACTCTCAACTGAACTAAAATGTAGTTCTAGCTAAATAATGCATAGTTATTGTTAAAAAGATATAGAACAAGAATAAAGAAAGCAAGCTTTAAACAAATAATGGTACACATTTTGCATATAAAGATTTGGCATACATAAGCAATGTTACATGGATAATGTAGATACATCTGTCGCCCATATTTGGTAAATTTATCAATAATTTAACTGGCACAATATTCCAATTCAATCTTCCTGATAAGTTTAAGGCAATTAATTAATGAATAAATGGCATCTTGGATTAAAGTCACACTCAAAACTTTGTAATTTAATTTAGTTTCAGGTTCAGATGGAATAACCTTTCTGACTCCACCTTCATCAGGAGTTTCCACTCTAACACAGTCAACATCTGATCATGGAGAACTAATTCATCACACAGCTTTCTTACAAAGTATACTCAATTTACAGTGTGTTACAAAGACACCTCAACTTACTGCAGTTACACATACAACCCTAAAAAATAGTTTAACCATGGTAAAACATTGTATACAACATGACGTTAACATACCTTTGTCATCCATTCAGAAAAATGTACATATTATAATGGGAGTACTGGATTCAGAAAAAGTTGTGGACTTGGTACAAGTAGTAGATTTGCTGATAGACATTGTAAAATGTATCTTAGAAATTTTATTAACAAGAGAACATGAACCATTGGTAGGTATTTAATAGTATATATGTATTTCAGTTTGGTGTGGTACCATTTTAATTCTAGAAAGCAAGTTTAAGCCTATTAATATACTGTCATTTTTTGGTAAAAATCATAAGTATGCACACATTGATTTGTAAAATAGAAAACATTTCAAATCTATAAAAAGGGAGGTAATTCAAGAAACTAAATTTAAATATAGCATTTAAGTATATTAAAATGTCCCATCCACTATTATAACACATAATAGTGCAAAAAAAATAAGTGTGTCACCCAAAAGGAATTCGAAGATACCAAAGGGGCAGACAGAAATCGTTAAGTCAGAAGACAGAAAAGACCTTGGCCAACAAAATGAAATGAAAGACAAACATAGAGCACACAACATTACACTGAAAACTAAAGCTGGAGTAACATGAACCCTACAAAAACCAGGGTGAGTTCAGGTGCTCCGAAGAGTAAGCAACTCCTGATCCACAAGTGGCACCCGTCGTGTTACTCAGTAGTCAAAGTCGGTATATAGTCACAGTCGGTGTAAGTCACCAACGATATAGGAAAGGATTTGTATTCATGACCATCGGAAGATATACATCGTCATCTGTGAAATGGATATTTCGTACCGGTCAACCAAATCACGATGTCTACCGAAAAACTTCCGGAGTGATGACTCTAATCCTTCCCTGAGAAACCCTTGGCTCAGTAGCTTTCTTGTCAGCTGCAACCCTCTATCAATAAAATCCTGATAGGAAGCAATCCCTGGATTAGCGTATCAATTGCGAAATATACGCTCCGTATGCATGTGTGGCTGGAATATTGCAAGACATGAACGGAAAATATACAATCGGAAAATAATAGTCATCTCTCTTGTCGTAAAGTTTTGCTCGTAACCCGCCTTTACTGTCAACTTCTAGGTGTAAATCTAGGTAAAAAGTAAACCTTTATGTTGTGTTGTATCTTTGATTTCTAATTCAACGTGATAGATGCGGTCAGCATCGTTACCAAATTTAAAGTTATTCAGTGAAAAGACATCATCTATATAGCGGAACGTGAAATCAAATGATTGAGCCACTTTTTTCTCTTTTTTCTGCAGAAGGCTCTGTAAGCTTCAAAAAATGGAATAAATCGGCGAGAAGGGATGAATTTATTACTCAATAATATAATGAATTAAACTCACCCGTTGGTCCTTCTGGTCCTCTTTGTCCTGGGATTCCTAAGGAGAAAAAGGGATATTTCCAGTCGTTAAATGAAAAGTAAAGTGAATGCTCAAACCATTAATCAAATATTGATGATTGTTTATATTATCACGACATATCAACAAAATCCGAATACCTTTATTGTACAATTAAAACTGAAAACAATTTTGATAGTTATATGAATATTAAAATAAAACAGGCAGTTATCGTTTAATTATTTTACTTAGAAACCGTCCTTCAAGTTAAACGAATACTCACCAGGTGTTCCAGGTGGACCCTCGGGACCTGTTAATATGATAATTTATTGTTTTCTTAGAAAGAACAAAATAAACATGTAAATTTCTTGCCGTTAGACATTAAACATGATATTTTTATTTTAGATTAAATGCAAGACAAGCATGCTTTGCCGACATTCCCAAATCTGATCATGTCAACATGCCTAATCAAAAAGTATGGCCGGATGCTCACTCAAAAATTGATCCTGCTCACAATATAGAACAAAACTTTTAATCCAAAGAATAACCAAATATAAATACCAAAAGTTTTTAAAATTAAACTAATAACAATCATATAATTGGCATCAGTGCCTATGAAGCCATAGTATTGTTGTTTTAAAGAAATGATGATTGTTTTAAACTTAAAATTCTAATAAGAAAATTATTAAGGGCTTACATTAGATTAAATATTACTGTAAGATATTTGAAGAATTGATGGCGACGGCTTAACGTTATATCAAAAAAATCTTTAATTTACCTCATTTGAAAAAAAAACATAAAAATTCCCTACTGTTTCACATTAATATACCTTTTTTAAACCATCATCACTCACCTGTAGGTCCTTGATCTCCTTTCACACCTGCAAATGAAAGTTTGAAAACAGGAAGTTATTCTAATATGACTTGCCTTGCTGATACAAATAACAAGGATGTACATAGCAAATTCCGAATGAATTTCAGATGGACATTCGAATGGGCAAACGGACATGCAACCAAGAGATATATTTGGATGCAGAGAAGTTTTTGACTTTGTTTTTTTTGTGTTTAGAGACAAGGTGAAATATGCTAATATTGATTATTCTCATGTTTGTTTGCAAACATTTATTCTTAGGTATTTTTTTAAAATTAATTCTAGTCTTATTAAGAAGAGTCCTAGTTTTTATGAGAAATTTTATCAAGTTTCAGAAAACAAATAAAAATGGTGGACAAACAACATTAAACAAATAGACGTTAGGTTCATTTTAGTCACATTGTCCTCCTGTTATCAGCTTTGCCCAGCAGAGGAAAAATAACTAAAATTATAAAAACGAGTTTACTTTAAAATGTCTTGTTTTCAAACATTCAAGTAATTTCACGTGATTGCTTCCCCTATCTGTTAGGTTTTTTGACCTGAAAAATACGGTCTTTAAAGTGATGAACAAACGGTTCAGTTTTTTATTAGGGTTTTTTCGAAATAATAATGACGTTAAAATCCTTTAACATGTTTAAAATTTTATAACTGTAGCAACCAAATACATAATTAATGACAATGTAAAGATATTTATCGTTGTTATTTAACAACAAACTATATAATTTAGCAACCAACATATAATTTATGACAATGTAAAGATATCAATCGTAGTTATTTTACAACCAACTATATATGGTTACACTACACTAAATCTCAAAATAGCATTAGTCAAAAGCTAACAGTAAATAAATACCCAGGCCTGACATTAACTTTCAATTTAATTGTGTCAACTATCTCATTGCATCAGTTTTAGAATTGAAATGACGAAATATGTAAGAAAGAAAATAATTCCAAATTTATTGAAATTGGTGAAAAAATTTGTTTTCTACGAAAATAAAAAATGCCATTTCCCCCCATTTTTTGTTCGTGAATCTTGGGCTGAGAATACACTCATTAGGCATACAATATTACAATTTGTTAGTAAGATCATTTTATTTCTGCAAAATATCCACAATTGTAAAAATTAAGCACAGATTAACTCAAAGGTAATTTCCTAATTGATATGTTTGAAACCTTGAAAAGAGGGTACATTTGAATGTTAGCTAGAAAACAGGCAAAACATGTTACTTTATGTTTAAAATGATATCACTTGTTGCAAAATCAACATAGAACAGAATAAAGCAGAAAAGTTGGGTCTAAGAGAACTTTTCTGCACTTTAATGTTACACTGCACCAAATATAAAAATAGTTTTTGAATTTGAAAAAAAAGGAAATGTGCAAGAAAGAAAAAAAATCAAAATTAATTGAAATTGGTGACTTAATGTGTTTTCTACGAAAATCCAAAGGCATTTTAATATTTTGTAAAATTTGACCTTTTGAACATGCTTGAACTGACGAATCAAGATGTCAATCACCTGAAAACTTCTTAAATGACATTAAACCTGCTGTGCCATTTCAATATGCTGTGCCTAAGTCATGGCACTTTCAGAAAAAATAGGCGTCACTAAAAGTGAACTTCAGGAAAATTTTATTAACAAAAATGTTATTATGGCCGATTATGGAGTTTGATTTATTCTAGTTTAGCCTATAATTTATGAAATTGTAAATAATTAAATCGGTTAGTTATCAATGGTTGCCTTTACAATGCCCCGAAAGCGACATAACAACTTCTCACAGATAGTTATTAAAAATTCAATACATTTGCTGTTTTGCTCATGTTTTTTAGACCAATTTTTCGTTCAAACCGTTCTATAAAGATATTTCGTTTTCAAAATGCCCGTTGTTATTGTTTTTTGTAAGTCATATTGTCAATTTTAGGACGTTGAGATTGCGCAAGATGCGCAAGTTGAATTTCTGAAATTGGTCTTTGATTGATATGGTTTACAATTGATAAACCCTGATATTGATAATGTTAACTCATTTTACAGGCATAAATATTTAAACTTGGCAAAAACCTGGTATTTTCCAATGTCTATAAATAAAGCTAACCTGGTGGTCCTGTGTCTCCCTTTGGTCCTGAAACATCCAACATGTAATACATTAATTAATATCACTTAAGCAAATTATTAGCAGGGTCCGATGCCCCATTTGAAAATGCAAACGGTGATTTTAGGACTTGATTTGCATGCGAGCGAGTCTGTATTGACAGGTTCCCATTTTCAAAAGTCAGACCAACTTATGTACGAGTATGTGTTCACAACTAGGCCTCTCTTTCCCAAAATTCTGGATCCGCCTCTGAATAATTTTCATCTAGTGGCAATTAGAAGGTGGAATGAATACAGAATTACGAAAATAACCTGGACAGAACTTGATATCTAAAATCAACAAATATTTGGAAGCGTTTGTAGAGTTTCTATCAGTATGTTACCGGTGAATGTAGTAAATAAGGCTTTTATTCCTAAAATATGTTAATCGCAATGAAATGTCAGAATTTTAGAAATACATTTGTACTCAAACTCGTTTCCTAATACTGACAAGTTTGTTCTGAGATATTCTAGACAATTACGACTTTGCATTCCAGGGACCACTAGTTTAAACCGGTTTTGGTTTTTTAAATCTTTTTGTTGTTATTTGCGGGTAATCAAGTTTTTGTTTATTTATAACGTTCTTTGTGACAATGCAATTTTTTAATTTTCGGTTTCGATTTAAAATTTCAAGATGTATATCTTTTACATGGTCGATCACCATAACTTAAAACACTTACCCTGATCGCCTTTCTGTCCTTGAATTCCTTTTGGACCTACAATTGTCAAAAATTCAGAAAATTTAGGTTTAAATATATTTGAAATGTTGATCATTATGGCGGAGCTTTGTACCACAGTTATGGCATCTAACGAAAGCGTTAAAAGAGTTATTCGAGCACTATGAAGGTTTAGCTGATTTTCATATGCATTATACCATAATTATTGGTAATTTAAACTTTAACAAAAAAGATGAACTAAGAGAAATAAGAAAGCGGTATTACAATATCGGCGAAACCTATATAAAGCCTTGCTATTCGTTGGAAAACCAATAAGATGTTGAAACTGTTGTGAAAAAGCAATCTCCGCAGCAAAGTCATCTGACTTTCGGTGTCAGTCGAAGACAATGTCACGGGTTACGATGGATTCCTCTCATGGCGAAAAAACTAAGCCTGTAAATGCCGTCATTTAACATATTAATTGCAGACGACTTTGACACGTGCGAGGGAGACCCTAGCTCATTTCCACATAAAGGGGCGAAGTTTAACTCTTATGGCAGATCACCCGTGGCAAAGTTTATGGGAGTGAAGACTACGGAATGGATATGAGCTACGCTGGGACATGTGGGAGATTGGTGACAAACGTTTAGCGTGGCAGGTTATTGTTAAAATTTAATAAAAATACCGGGATACGAGCATTCAACAGCACCTGCAATTCGTTAAGAAAAGACCAATACAATAGCCATACTATTATGCTACTGATGAGAGGTTACTCATTTCAATGTACAGATAGGATACCTTACATTGATAATTTTGTTTTTTAAACAATTATGGGGTTTTTAAGCTTCCCGACTGGGATAAAAATTATTATCGATTGTCAATGCCACGAGAAGTTAAGGAGACCTAAAGTGATGACGTCACTATTCAGACAATATTTTTAGCTTAAAAGGCAAAATCCCTTCATTAATGTGCAAGTGTACCAACGTTAAATATATATGGTAAGTTGGGAAGCAAAATATAACATTGTTAAAATATTAATACTTGTATTTTCTACAATCTCGATTTTTTAGCCATCTTCATCCTTTTGTTTTCTTTTCTTCTAGCTTTTTTTAACCTTTTGTCTTCAGACTTCTTTCGCTTTGTTTTGGTTAAATATATTTTTTAAATTCTCAGTACATTTTTGCAATACATGTAGCTGTAAAACAAGTCGTTGCTGATATGATTTCCTTTCATGTTGTAATAAGATGATTAAATCGGTTTTATACAAATAAAGGAATGAATCGGCGAGAAGGAATGAATCTTACTCAATCAAATAAAAATGAATTAAACTCACCCGTTGGTCCATCTTGTCCATCTTGTCCTGGAGGTCCTGAAGAGAATATGGGATATTCCCAGTCGTTAAATGAATAGTAAAGTGAATGCTCAAACCATTGAATCAAATATTGATGTTTATTTATATTACCGTTTAGCGGGTTATTTTCGCGGGTGTAAAACTTGGCGATTTCGAGGTGAAAAGGTATAGCAAAAAATTTTGCGGTTTTTATTTTGGCTGATTGCAAAACTAAGAAAAACAATTTTGTACCTGCAAAATGATAGTGATAATGTTATAGAAGTTTTGACCATGACTTTTCAAATTTAAAATGCTCATCTTTCAAATTTTTGTGCAATACTAATTTGAATATACGTTCACTTAATGATTACTCACGACTAACCTGTACATGTAATACACTTACCCGTAATATGAATTGGCCGAAGGTGATATACATGCGAGAGTTATGGTCAAAGGTCAACAGTTATAGCGTAACGGCTGAATACCGAATTAACGCAGTGAATTGTACAATTGACTTCAGCCTGATTTATTTTGTCGATTCCCTAGAGACCGCTAAAATACGCTAAAATTAAAACCCCGCGAAAATAACTTGCTATACGGTATCATGACATATCAACAAAAACCAAATACATTTATTGTACAATTTAAATTGAAAAGAAAATTTTGATAGATATAGATTATGAATATAAAAAAGTAACAGGCAGTTATCTTTTAATTATTTTACTTAGAAACGTTCTTCAAATTGAAAAGGAATACTCACCAGCAGTTCCCTGTGAACCCTTGGGACCTGTTAATATGATAATTCATTGTTTTCTTAGAAAGAACAAAATAAAACATGAACATTTCTTGCCATTAGACATTCAACATGATATTTTTAATTCAAACTAAATGCAAGACAAGCATGTTTTGCCGACATTCCCAAATCTGATCATGTCAACATGCCTCATCAAAAAGTATGGCCGGATGCCCACTCAAAAATTGATCCTGTTTACAATCTAGAAATAAACTTTTAATCCAAAGAATAATTAACTATAAATACCAAAAGTTTTTAAAATTATACTAATAACAACCATGAAATTGGCATCAGTGCGTATGAAGCCATCGTTTTGTTGTTTTAAAGAAATGGTGATTGTTCTTTAAACTTACAATTCAAATATTATGAAAATTTATTTAAGGCTTACATTAAATTAAATATTACTGTGAGATATTTGAATGGAAAAATCTTTAATTTACCTTCATTTAAAAAAAGCATTAAAATTTTCTACTGTTTCACATTAATATAGATTTTTTAAAACCATCATCACTCACCTGTAGGGCCTTGATCTCCTTTCATACCTGTAAATGAAAGTTTTAAAACAAGAAGTTATTCTGATATGATTTGCCTTGTTGATACAAGTAACAAGGATGTATATCGCACATCCAGAATGAAATTCAGATAAACATTCGAATGGGCAAACGAACAGGCAACCAAGAGATATATTTGTATGCCGAAAAGTTTTTGACATTGTTTTTTCGTGTTTGGAGGCAATGTGAAAGATGCTTATATTGATTATCCTCATGTTTGTTTGCAAGCTTTTATCTTTGGTTATTTTTTTTTTAAATTTCTAGTCTTATTATGAGTCCATTGTTTTAGGAGAAATATTATCACGTTTCAGAAACAAATGGTGGACAAACAACATTAAACAACTAAACTTCAGGTTCATTTTAGTAACATTATCCTCCTGTTATCTACTTTGGTCAGCGAAGGAAAAATAATTTAACTCATAAAAACAAGCTTAATGTAAAAAATTGTTTTCAAAGATTCAAGTTATTTCACTTGATTACTTCCCTGTCTTTTAGGTTTTGGGTGATGAACAAGATGATAAAATTTTAATTAGGGTTTTTTGGAAAAAAAATAATGAGGTTAAATCCTTTAACATGTTTAACTTGCAATAATTGTAGCAACCAAATACAATATTTATGACAATGTAAAGATATCAATTGTAGTTATTTAACAACCAACTATATTATTTAGCAAACAAATACACAATTTATGACAATGTAAAGATATCAATCGTAGTTATTTAAAAAACCAACTATATAATTTATGAGAATGTATATAAATTAATCGGTTTGCTATCAATGGTAGCCTTAACAATGCTCCGAAAGCAACATAACAACTCCTGACAAATAGTTATTAAGAATTCAACACAGTTGTTGTTTTGCTAACGGTTTTTAGACCAACTTTTCGTTCAAGCCGATCAATATAAAGATATTTCATTTTCAAAATGCCCGTTTTAATTGGTTGAGTAAGTCATATCGTCAATTTTAGGACGTTGAGATTGCGCAAGATGAAAATTGAATTTCTGAAATTGGCCTATGATTGATATGTTTTACAATTGATAAGCCCTGCTCGATGCTGATATACATAGAGTTCACTTATTTTACAAGCTTATATTTAAACTTGGTAAAAATCTGGTATTTTCCAGTGTCTATAAATATAATGCTAACCTGGTGGTCCTGTGTCACCTTTTGGTCCTGAAAAGTGCAACATGTAATACATGAATGAAAATCACAGAACAAATTATTCGCAGGGTTGGATTCAGGGGCTCAAGGGGGCTCAGTGCCCTTTTCGAAAATGCAAAAAAATGATTTTTAGCACTTGATTTGCATGCGAGCGAGTCTTTTTTGACAGGTACCCATTTCTAAAAGTCAGATCCAATTATGCACGAGCATGTGTTGGTAGCTTGGCCTCCTTTTCCAAAAAGTCTGGATCCGCCTCTGAATAATTTTCATCTATTGGCAATTAAAGAAGTGGTATGAATTACAGAATTACGAAATAACATGATCAGCCAAATAATTATAACGATTACTATTTGAGTAGTACATTACTAGGCAAAATAATCAATGTAATTCTTAATTTGTACGACATCGAAAATGTATGAGCTATGAGCTCGCCATCAATATTTATCCGTAAACGATGTTTAACGAAATTTCCACTTAATTTTTCCTGACAGCACGAATACGAACTCTCTTGATATCTAAAATTAACAAATATTTGGAAGCGTTTGTAGAGTTTTCTAACAGTAGGTTACCGGGGAATGTAGTATATAAGGCTTTGATTCCTAAAATATGTTTATCGCAATGAAACGTAAGAATTTAAGAAATACTTTTGTACTTGAGGAAAAACAAATACTCGTGTCCTAATATTGACAAGATAGTTTTGCAAAATTCTAGACAATTACGACTCTGCACTCCAGGGACAACTAGTTTAAACTGGTTTTGGTTGTAAAACCTTTTGTTTTTTTGCGGGTATTTAAGCTTTGGTTTATTTATAACTTTTTTTGTTGCAATGCCTACTTTTTAAGATGTATATGTATAACATGGTCGACACTTACCCTGATCGCCTTTCTGTCCTTGAATTCCTTTTGGACCTACAATTGCCAAAAATTCAAAAGATTAAGGTTAAATATATTTGAATTGTTGACCTTTATAACGGAGCGTGGTACCACAGGTATGGCCTCTAACGAAAGCGTTAAAAGAGTTATTCGGGCACTATGAACAATTCCTTGGGTTAGTTAGCTGATTTTCATTTGCATTATGCCATTATTATTTGTAATTCAACCTTTAACAAAAAAGAAGAACTAAGACAAATAAGAAAGCGGTATTAAAATATAGGCCAGACGAAACCTATTTAAAACCTTGCGATTCGTTTGAAAACCAATAAGATGTTTAAAACTGTTCTGAGAAAGCAATATCAGCAGCAAAGTCATCTGACGTTCGGTATCGTTCGAAGACTCTGCCACTGGTTTCTAGGGATTCCTCTCATGGCGAATAAACTACGCTTGAAAATGACATCATTAAACATTTAATTGTAGACGACTTTGACACGTGCGAGGGAAACCCTAGCTAATTTCCACTGAGTTTAACTGTCATGGCAGATCATCCGTGGCAGAGTTTATTGGAGTGAAGTCTACGGCACAAATATAACCTACTTCAGGACATTGGTGAAAACTGACAAGCGTTTAGCGTGGCAGGTTATGGTTCAATACCGGGATAAGAGCATTCAACAGCACCTGCAACTCGTTAAGAAAAGACCAATACAATAGCCATATTATTTGTCTATAAGTGCTACTAGTCTGCTACTGTAACGAAACCTTTGCTATGTTTGGATCTTTGACTTCCTATTTTTTGGCTTTAATGCTACTGATAAGAGGTTATTCATTTTAATGTACAGATAGGATACCTGACATTGATAATTAAGTTTTTTGAACACTTTTTAGCTAATTCTTATGGGGTGTTTAGATTTCCAGACTGGGTCGAAGATTATTATCGATTGTCAATACTACGAGCAGTTAAGCCGACTTTTATTGACGACGTCACTTTTCAGACAATTTTTAGCCAAAATGGCAAAATCACTTCATTAATGTACAATTGTACAAATGTTAGATAAACATGGTAAGATTGGCATTTCAAGGAGAACAAAATATTACATTGTTAAAATATTAATACTTGTATTTTCTACAATCTCCATTTGTTAGCTATCTTTTAACTTTTGTCTTCTTTTCTTCTAGCTTTCTTTAAACTTCTGTCTTCAGAATTCTTTCGCTTTGTTTTAGTTTTATATATTTTTATAATTCTCAGTACATTTTTGCAATACATGTAGCTGTAAAACAAGTCGATGCTAATATGATTTCTTTTTGGATTTTGTTATTACATGATTAAATCAGTTTTAACTAAAAATATATGGTTCCCAAACTGGTTTTTAGGCGATGTTAACTCAGTATGGTACATGAATCAGTGTTTCTAGGCTGGTTGACAAACCTGAACCCGTAACTTATTATTCATGGTTCAGAAATAAAGTTGTTTAAAACGGTAGAGACGGCTCTCATTCTTCATCAGCACCTAAGAGTACGTTGTTTTGAAAAAAATTTCCCTGAAGTCTGGAATTCTGTGTCTTTTAGCTGTTTTGTATTTTTGTCTGTATCGAGTTAATTTTGTTTTTTTTTACCGTGAATTTCAATTTTTTATTAGTACAGTCGAACATCGGTAAATCGAATATCCAATGAAGCAAATAAAAGTGTTTACTTGAAGGACTGACTGTTCGAATAATTAAGGTCGAACAAACGCCATTTAAAAAAATGCTGAATGGATTTAAAAGGAGAATTAAGTTTCCCATGGTATACCGTTTAGTAACGCATCGCTACATTCGCTTCAGACTTCAGAAACGGCGAACCAGCTAATCCATAGTATACGGGCCTTTCAATTTTTTTAGGACTATAATTCATTCTTATTATATTATTAAACTGGATAACCAAGCCAAATCATGGTGCTGTGCGAGGGAGGCAACATTTAAGGGAAAATCTTTATAAAAGATTGTAAGATGCCTCTAAAAAGATGCTTTATATCCCTGTATTAGGCTTCCTATTTTGATTTGTTTAGATTAAAGTACTTTTGGTAAAATATTTCGAAATGTACATATACCATATATCAAATTTCAACGTATTCATTCAACATTGGTAAACTTTTTTTTAGAAACGTTTTGTATTAGTAAATTAGCAACCATTAAGATGGGATGGTATAACGATGGCGTATGTTGTATGGAATCATCCAACTTTTGATAATATAATCATAATAATATAATAGAAAAATGAAATTGTGCAGCAAAAATGTCATAAAACAGTATATTGAACGCATGAGCGTAGAAGAAAGCAGCTCAGTAGAAAAAAACGTCGTGTTTTTTAAAAAGGCCGGTTCCTACTGATATTTTATAAGAAGTCACAAACTGTCAAAAATTGGGAACTGAAATATGATTGAGAATGCGCAAAATTAAGAAGATAAAATTGAACGCAATACAAACTTGCTAATAAACCAATTATTCCACTAAGTGTGTTAACAGTTGCACTGTCTTCGGGTTTCTACTTACCTTGTGGTCCAGGAGGGCCGGCTGGTCCCGGTGGTCCTGTGGAATAAACAGAATGTAATAAAATTAACAAACTTAAAGTAATCAGTTATTTGGAATAGACAGAAAGGACATTATTTTTGCTTATTTTATGATTTTGTGACAGTTTCAGAAATTCTGTATAATGGGATGTGCTGTTTAATTGTGTTTATTTAGCATCGTTTGTTTTCTAAAAAACGTATTAAAGATGTTCGCTTTTCATTGTGAAAATAACAAGGCTATCAAATAACTGGGATATCTTTTAAGAATATTAATGTTGCAAGAAAATACGCTGAAAAAAGTCGAGGGTAAGTGTGCTCGTTTTTAAAAATTTGGCGGAAAATAGGGTTTCTCTTGATTAAGGTCAAAATAGGTTCTGTCAATAAAAACCCAAGAAGAAATAACAAGAATTTCAAAAAACTTCTTAAACGGCACTTTCAAGTGACTTTAATAGAAATGTTAAGAGGAAAATTGGGTGTCAGTGGGCAAAAATATTAATGCTAAGAAATGGATAAAACCAGAGGAGTTCGAAAATCTAATCAAAATGGCTGAACATGAGCAGGAACATCCTTAACTATTGATATCAGTATTTAGTAACATACGGGGAATATCAAGATTTTTAAAAGCAGCCGATCTTTTATATTAACATCACGTCCTTTTGAAGCATATGTTTCTAAAACTTTCATTTTCAAACATGATATCACCTTTATTACTGATTCAATGGTTTGCAAAGTTAAATTTAATACAGTCAATTTTGTATTAGGATGTTAACTTTGGAAAGAAGCAAAAATGACAATTTAAGAAAAGTGACCTTTTCAATGAATTTCAATCATGGTGAAACATTTAACAATTGAATTCAGGTGGCCGGAAGACAGCTGTTTAAAGACCCCCGTTGCATTGTCCATTTTCCAATCTGGTATTACCCATTTCAGGCTAAAGAGAAAGGCACAAAAGGTTACAAGCTATAATCAAAGGAATTAAACAGCGTGTTTAAGGTTAGTTTGCAACTTCAAATTACAAGATCAGTCTCCATCTGCGGACATCATCAGTTATTTCCGTCATAAAATCCGGTTAAGTTACTGTTATGAATTCCGAACCACCACGGACATATAAGAGAGTGTTCCGGATACATTGCAGAATGAAACAATACAGAGAACGAAATTGCTGATCATTGTCTCATTTAATATCTTATTATGTTTATCCTTCGTGAACACCTGCTCCCACGCCTGTTTTGTAGGTGAGGCTTTTGTCCTTTTGTTTACGATTTATCATTTAGTTGGTTTCAAATTTGTCTTGTCTCTTTGGACTTTGCACTTTTGGTCTTTCGCATGGGTATTCTACACTGGACTTATAAACTTTACTGCTGGATTGGGTCTAATCAATTCTTGTCGAATATACATGTACTTACCTTTATCTCCTGGAGGGCCGCTTGGTCCTGGTGGTCCTGTTAAACAGTAATAATAGATTAGTAAGTTATTTAAATATAAAAATTGTGTATTTATTCGCTAAATTTGTATTGGTTATTTAAAAAAATCTATGAAGCCACGTTCATGTAGCTGTAAGTTGTTCAGACTCTTCTCAATTTTTTGTTACTTTCTCGTCAATGATGCTGCATTTAAAATAAAACCAAAGATTTTTCATCTAAAAATGTGTCATATCTTATCTTATTGGTAATCTATTTAATGAAGAGTAAGCACATTAAATATCCAGTTCAGCTTTCCGGTCCAGTACACATTTATCCCATTAGATGTTCCCGTGATGAATATGCACGAAATAAATGCTGTAGAGTGTTATGCGAGTTTCAATCAAATGATATTATTTGTTTGAGAATACATTTTTGCAAATGGGGATTCGTTCTTTAACATATATAAACATTCCCGAGTTTGAAGCATATCTGATCCAATTTGAGTTAAAGGCATCGCACTTGTTTGGGATTATAATTTTCAAATAAACGAACAGAGTAATGGTCAATGGAACCAACCACAGCCTAATAATAAGCTGAGAAAAATAAGAGAGCTTATGTGTTGTGTGTTTTACGTTTGTCTCTCGTTTCATTTTGTTGGCAATTGTCTTGTCTGTCTTCCGACTTGCGATTTCTGTCTGCCCCTTTGGTATCTTCGAATTCCCTTTATCATAGAAAAAACGGTATATCTATTGGCGAGCTATATATCTATACTACTAAAGGAAGAGACCGATTTCATTGAGCCGCAACTCCTCTGAAACCATACAAAGTCGGAAATATT
>JAULBM010165733.1:0-17929 GCA_032357055.1 Geukensia granosissima | reverse complement strand
AAATGTCCATCGATATTTTCGTGTGTTTGTAAACACACTTTCTTATATTAACTTATAATAGATTTTGAAAAATATGATTGGTAGTGAGGGAGATAAAAAAAACATGAAAAAGTGGAATAGAAAATGAAAAAAAAAAACCAGATTCATCGAAATAAACGCCAGCAAAATGGAACCTGTACAATTTGATAAGTAGTTACTTGAAGCGTATGGTTGACGCGATAAATTTTTGAACAATTTTCTTTTAGGTAAGATAGGGCAAACCTTTAAAAGAATGTCAATGTCAATAAGATTGATAATTTTTCGTACTGATGAAAATAATTCACACCGCTGTCTGTTAAACATAGGACAAATATAAAAATAATGAAAATTATTATACTGCATCACCACAAGCACATTGTGAACTGTCGGATAGGTGTGAATTAAATAAATGGCACTCAAGATTGTTGACTTCATTGCGAAGTTAACAATGCAAAATATTAAGATGCATGTTTCCCTGGCTTATTTTGAAACTCTAGGAAGAAATTATATGATTTTATTGTAATAAAAACCTTATTAATATATTTATATCTAAATTCATTAGACAGGCTCAAAGCCTCATAAGTCATAGTAAAACAATTGAAAAGGCTGATCACTCTGAATAAATCGTGTAGACTTTGACAGCTTTTCAGAATGTGTCAATAAAAAACGTTTTGTTCTGTTTTCAGTTAATAGTACTTTTTACTCATTATGGCACACTGACTTTGTCTTTGTCAGGCAATGGTTCCGCTGAGAGTTCTCATTCCCAATTCGTCACAAAATGCTTTTATGAATTCTGGAAAAGAAAATGTTTACATGTATACTAAATCTCAACAGGAAAAGAACGACCCCAGTAATCTAGTGGTAGCGAGCTCGTCCGGTGGAGCTCGTGTGTTGGTCGTAGACAAACTGCAGATCGACATAAAACTTGGTATTTGCTGTTTCCTCAATAAAGATGCAGCGTCAAAGACTGGTCGACAGGAAGACAAATAATGTATCAAGACAGGGTGGCATGTCACACAGAAAGACATGCCACTTTACCCAGACAAAATTATTCCGACTCTGATCCGATAAGAAAGACAATCACATGAATCACAAAGATAAGTTCAAAATATGAGACGTTCAGTATCAATTATATCTACAGAATACCATTTGGCATCAAAAAGTCGAAATCGCCCTGACTGACACCAAGTTAATTTCAAATTTTATTGTCAAAAAAATGCCGAGGTTTATAAAATGTTGTGCATGTATGACCCCTCGTGGCCATGGTTATCACAAACCAAACATTTATCTGAATGACAGTATCCATGTTGCTAATAAAATTAATACAATAAAGATGTAAAAAAACTAATAAATAGGACATGCTTATTGTTTGGCATGTACTGAATATCCCTTCAGGAACTCAAAATTTGTAATGTCAACAATCATTAATTAGTAATAAAGTCTTTTAACGAGTAGCTGTTACGTGTGTAAGCCAAAAAAGTGTCCTTCCTGTTATATATTTCATAGGAAAAACCCAGAGGACTATATTGCACGGTCATCAATGTGTTTTATTCCGTCCTCGGACTTTATCAATGGGAACAACAGTTTAAGTGGACAATATTTATGTTACACATGTACGTACATGATAGACGATTTCCCCCAGTACGGACAACAGGTGGGGTATGTTGTACCTGAGCTCACCTGAGAATTCAACTTTCCCATTACCGTCTGTGTCCACTTCTTGAAAGAGGTCATCTAAGTCCATCTCGTCTTCCTCTGTCCACTCTTGGTCTTTTCGTTTAAGCCAGCATCGCAATTCGTCCTTGTCCAGATAACCACTATTGTCCTTATCTAGTTTCCTGAAAGCTTCCATGAATATTTTCCGCTCATATGTCTGTAGTTTAAATTGTTCCTCAAGAATTGTTTTATATTCTTCAAAACTAACAAGTCCATTTTCTGCGACACAATAAAAGAGTTTATTTCATGATAGAATAATGTATATATTACATAATCGAATTTGAAAATAAGTATAAAATTCGTTTGACAAGTCGCTGTTGCTGTAAAATAAAGGCTGACAGATAGTCCATCCCCTCTTTGACGAGTTATTATTGTCTATATATTTGACGTTTTTTATTTTCTATGTTTTTCCTGCTGAGTTTCGTGCCTATAGACTAACTTATTATTGGGAGCCTTGATGGTCCATATTTTCAAATTTTGCGGCTAGCTCCACATCAATCTGATAATCTCAATAGGTGTATACTTGTAACCTATGTATAAAAATAAAGTCTGGGCATGCCGAGACTATATTCTTGGATAGGCCTTTGTTTTTCTCGTTTCCTCCTTTATAATAGTTAGCAAGTGCAAATCTCGTCGATATAGAAGAGGGCCGTCCTGTATGACACCCACCCAACCCGCTTTGTGTATTGATAAGAATTTCCTCTGCTCCAAAGGGCTTCGTGATTGACAAATAAATAAATATTTTGTGTGTGTGTGTGCGTTAAAGTCCCTATAACTGAATGATTCAGAAATGCAACGTCGGAGCGTCACTAACTAATAGTTCGAGGACTGCATGACCACAAGGGTCGTTAATTCATTATAAAGGTGTTTTATTCCTTCCTCCCATGGCTTCAATTTTTGGCACTTAAATAAAATCTGAAATTATTTATCTTTCAAAAACAGGATTTTGTTAAAATTTATAAATTATTTATCCGTAAATGGCAGATCTGTTTTTAAACCTTCGAGTTTTTTCGTTTACCAAAAGCCAGTTGAGATGGTCATGTTAACTGATCTCGAACTGCCATACTACATTTCGTTTATTTTGTGTTAGAGGTTATTTAGAATACATGTATAATAAGGTGGATAATAGCAAATTACACCAATAGCCAACCAATATAGACAACACTGTCACGTGCATTTTCCACAAACCGTGTGTATGTACTACAACCCACTTCACCTCCCGCCATCTATCATACCATCAGAGTTTAGTTTCTTAAGAATTTCTTTCTCTTGGATTTCTGTGGGATGGACATGAATAAGGTGAATTCCTTTAATTACATCATCTGAAGAAATCCCACCTTTTTGGTCTCGATCTAACTCTTTGAAAATTCGCTGTATTTCTGAAATGGATGCACACATATATAACTATAAGCTATGTTTCAGACGCGCGAAATTAGGTTTGAAGCAAAGAATTGTTGAACAAGTCCAAATATCATAAGAATCCAAAAAGAAAAAAAAACGTCTCATGAATATCACAAAAATCTCCCCATCAACTTTAAACTCTTTAACATTCACCAAGAAGGAGTATGGTATTGGTTTTATTTGTTGAAATAACAATTAAACATAACTTAAGCTAATAAGCCAATTGATAACAAATCTCAACATTACAAATTTGAGTTCATGTCTCTTTTATCAATGTTGCGTTGATTCGTACGGTAATGTCGCAAGTTACTAACTTTCTCTAATATTGTTTGATGATTTTTTAGCAAGGCAAAATGAGAAAAGCTGGAACGACTTTCCAGGCGTCACACCGGTTTCTGTGGTTACATAGAAGCAAGAACTATACGCAATGTGACATGACGGCTTAGGTCTAACGACCAAACCTTAATATAATACCAATTACTATTGTCGTAATTAATTTTTCACTTTAATCCTATGCAAAAATTTTCACGTAAATTAAATGTGAAAGTTGCAAATGAATAAGATGCACATGTTCATTCATGCTAATTTAACATGAAGATTTTCATCTGAATTCAATGTTAAAATATATTTCAAGTAAGCTATAAGTTACAATACTTTAAAATGTTTAACTTATAATTCAGATATCAAAATTATTGCTATTATAACTTAAAATTCAACTAAATTTGTTGAAACTTAATAGCATTGATCTGTTTTCACAAACGTCACACGAAAAAAGAACAAGTAAACCGTAGACTGGAATCCAGTTGTTTGAAATTTTGTCTTTTGTGATTTATTTAAAAATAATTCCAGCTTCATTGACGTATCAATCTTTAGCCTTGACACCATACACAAAAAGATCACACTGTTTCAAAATTTTGTCTCTTAAATTGTTCCTTTTGATTTTTCTCTTTAAGCCTAAATAATTGAATGCTGTTTTCAATATTAAAACATTGGAATTTAATTTTTTTCAGTTTTGGCGACACAGACGACTGAAAAGCGAAACAAAGGCAATTTTCACATTTCAACGCTATGAATCGTCGGTCTCGTTACATGAGTAACGTCAACATTGGTTTGAAACACCAAATTTCTCGTTCTATGTTAGTGTTTACTCTCCATGTCCAAACCCTAAGACAAGTGTCTACTAATTCTACGACTGTTGATCAAGCGAACACAACTTTACTTGGGTAAATGAGTGATTAACTGACTTTAGTAATGTCATGTTCGTTCGGTAAACGATTTCCCCTAATATGGAAAATGATGGATAGACAACATCACATCTAAACAAGAAGCTTGACGGCATTTAAATCAACATCGAGTTCCCCTCGGCCTTGGGTTTGGACATGAATAGTAAACACTAGCATGGTAGATACAAGCCTTTAAATTACGAGCCAGCGAGTTATTTGAAGAATTACTAGTATCTATCGTTATTGTAGAAGAAGCGAAGAGACCTTAACAAGAAAATAAGAAACAAAATGTATTTCATATCTACCTTTGTTTTCCTCCTCTGATAAAGAGTTACTCATCTTCAGTAGAATATAGGTACCCGGTTTGTCAATCTGTAATTAAATTTAAAACTTATTGACTAGATCTCCTTTTTAAATTTGATTGAAGATATAAATAAAAAAAAACATGAAACTAATTGTTAATGTCGGTATTTATTTCTTTTGACGAAGATATTAAATGTTAATTTTATTACTAAAGTTTTCACCCTTAATTTTGACCTTGATGACACACCTAATATTATAGGTTTCTGAATTGTTGTTACCATAGGGTAGATCTCTTCGTTACGGAAAATGGACTTAACAGGATGACATCTGAATAGCCCTCTATTGCACGATACCATTACTACATGTTGCATGGAACTCTATCTGGGAAATAATTTCATAGTTGGCGAAATAGAATAAAATTATAACCAGACGAAACGTACGGCCTTACCCATAGTTCAGGAAAGGCCTCAATAAGAACTATTATAATACATCTAAGAGAATCGCAATTTTCGAAGTGTTCGATTTTATTAGTTTTGGAATAAACTATGTAATCTGAGCAAAGCAATATAAGGAATACTGTCTGAAAACAGAATATATTAATTTCAACCTATGAAATTATTATCTTATAGTATTGGTCCTTGTCAATAAAAAACTTTTCGAAGCTTTACAAAATATTTTGGAGTACAGGTATTTATATGTTTAAAAAAGCCGAAAGTAATGTTGTCGGTTTGTGGAGAATTTGCAAATTTTTTACTAATCTGGACATTGCCAAAGTTGCGTTATTACTAGTATTAATTAATGAAAAGATATTTAAAAGTATTTCTTCCTAGCTGTATGAATCGCGAGAGAAGGTTCAAACAAAAGAAACGGGTGCCATTTTTTTTAAAACAACTTTATCTATGTCAGGCCTAAGCGCCCCCGACAAAAACGAAGATGGCGGACCCGCAACGTTAAATCTCCGTATAGCGATATTCAGGAAAAGATCATGTATGTAAAGCGTTATTGCATAGTGTAGAACATAAACCATTAACTGTGGAATAACTCCTTTATTTATAATAATAATAACAAAGGCAATAACGCACATAAAATTTAATATAGCCCGATAATCACACTCCACAAAAGTCTAACCCTTTTAATCTCAGTTCACTCGATAAACGATTATCAATACCAATTAATTTTCGATGGTTCAAATGAACCCCCTTTGAATATAAGGACTGTTTAATTGGGGTTCCCACGCAATTTGGTTATAAAATTCAAGAATTCAATAGAAAGCTCAACAACTAAAGTCGATTTAATTATAGTCTTGAGTTTGACCATAAATGGTACCCTAAATTACACCCTTTGAATCATATCCTTGTTAATAGTCCGGGAACATTTTCAACTGTTCATCCTCACATACCTAAAATATGAATCATATTCTAGTTATCAAACGTTAATATAGTCTGAAGTCAATCTTGCACTCGAGAAGAAATAATCACAGAGGCGGACAAAGTTTTTTTTGAAAAGGGGGCCCACTTGCCATCACATATCCGTACATAAGTGGATTTGGCTTTTGGAAAGGGAGAACTGCCAATGCAGGTTCGCCTTCATGCAAAACAAGTGCTTGCAAACAATAATTTTTGCATTTTCAAGCTCCTTGGGCCCCTGGATCAACACTAGATATCCTTGTTAATGGTTTGGGAGCATAAATCGCACTTCTAAAACATGGATCAAACGTTAATAAAGTTTGAAGTTAATCCTGCAATCGGAATTTTTTCATAATCAAAGTGTTCAAAATAAAAAAAAGTAAAGATTTTAAAATAATTTTTTCAAACGTCTTTAGTTTAATATTATATAGGATCACATGAAATAAAATATGATGTTAAAAATAAAGTAACAATAAAAATATCAAATATACAATCAAATTATAAAGATAATATTTTCACCGACCAAGGCCAATCTTTCAAGTGTATAGAAAAACGATTCAAACTTTGAAGTGTCTTTCTAAAGGAAACATTTAAATATTCAATACAACGACTAAATGTTTTACTTTTTAATTATTTCTGTCTAGTCTTAAAGGTTTAATTTTAAAATCTATTGGTTATATATATATATTTTAGCACAGATAAAATATAAGAACGGTAAAGCAGTGTTTTCAATGATATAGTCAACTGAAATAAAATTGGAAGAGATATTTTTGAAAAGCCAATCAATTATTATAGTACAAAGTTAAAAATTATATTTGGTGCAACACGGGGGCTTATATTTTCCACAATCCAACATCTTCTTTCCTTGTCCTTTTCTTCAACTCTGGCGTTCTCAAGCCCCTCCCCAAACCTTTAAAGGATTGTCAAATATTCACTCTCGATTCCCTACCGCTTCGATTACCTGTGATATCTCATTTCCGTTTGCCGTTTGGTTCGGCTTTTAGAGGACAAATCTCCAATGTTTTCGCCGCATGCTTACCCTTTTCCTTTTTAAGGTATCCTTTTAAGTTAAATGTACATTGAAGTACCGACCCTCTTTGGGTCTAAAGGTGTATTTTCCTTCTTCTTGGAAAGCGTGAACCTTCCACTGTATTTTGCAGTCCACGAACACAATCACTGTGAAAAAAATAAACATTTTTTCATTTCGTCATCAAAGCTGGCCACTGACATCGTGGGTGTTGGCATTGATCAAATATTAGAAACTACAGTGTATTACGCATATATTTTTTTTAAAGTTAAAATATATACTCACCAAACAGTTTTCTCTGCAACACTGGTAAAAACCCTCCAGTCATAGGACAACTTTGCTTTGTACAATCTTTAACAGGATATCTATGTTACATGAAATACTTACTTTGATATAGGCAAGATCTTAAAAACCTTCTAGTCATGACATTATTACAGTATATATCTAAAATTCGATATCTTAAAATAATATTGAATTTAATATTTAAATTTCTCCTTGATAGGATAGATTCTATTTAAGTACTGTTTAAATTGAATTAGGCACCGAACATTTAATTTTCAGAAGAGTGTTTTTGCCGGCCAGATTTTTCGCGCTTTTGTCCGCATTTTTCAAAATTCCAAAAGTTAAGCCAGCCAGGATATTTTTCCAATTATTCCAACTCTTCCAGTTATATGTTCGACTAAACTCAGGACAAAAAACATTAACTGTCCTCTAAAATTAAATCGTTTGAGCCTTACCATTATACTAGATACTTTCCGTCCTTTGTCAGAGAGGAGAATGGACAAAGCAATATTTTTTATAAGATGCGATTTTATAGACCCTAGAGCATAAAAATCATATGTTGTAGCGTTGTAGAGTCAGAGGGGAGGGGAGTTCGAGCGGTAGGTCAAGTTAGCTCACGGACTAATAAGGTAATATTAAACGGCCAAGAGACATAGTGAAATAAGACAGCCCATAGACATGGTAATATTTGACAGATCATTTACAAGGTAACATTGGATAGACCATAGGCAAGGTAACATTGGACAGACCATAGGCAAGGTAACATGGACAAACCATAGGCAAAATAACATGGGACAGACCATAGACAAGGTAACATTGGACAGACCATAGAAAAGGTAACATTGGATAGACCATAGACAAGGTAACATTTGACAGACCATAGACAGGGTAACATTGGACAGTCCATAGACAAGGTTATATTGGACAGACCATAGACAAGGTAACATTGGACAGACCATAGACAAGGTAACATTTGAAACACCATAGGCAAGGTAATATTGGACAGACTAAAGACAGGGTAACATTGGACAGACCAAAGACAAGGTAACATTGGACAGTCCATAGACAAGGTAACATTGAACAGATCATAGATAGGGTTTCATTGGACAGACAATAGACAAGGTAACATTGGACAGACCATAGACAAGTTACATTGGATAGATTATAGACAAGGTAACATTGGACAGACCATAGACAAGGTAATATTGGACAGACCATAGACAAGGTAACATTGGATAGTCCATAGACAAGGTAACATTGGACAGACCATAGACAAGGTAACATTGAACGGACCATAGACAAGGTAACATTGGACGGACCATATACAAGGTAACGTTGGACAGTCCATAGACAAGGTAACATTGAACAGACCATGGACAAGGTAACATTGTACAGTCCATAGACAAGGTAACATGGACAGACCATAGACAAGGTAACATTGGACATACCAAAGAAAAGGTAACATTGGACAGATCATAGACAAGTTACATTGGAAAGATCACGACAAGATAACATTGGAAGACCATAGACAAGGTAATATTGGACAGACCATAGACAAGGTATCATTGAACAGTCCATAGACAAGGTAACATTGGACAGACCATAGACAAGGTAACATTGGATAGTCCATAGATAAGGTAACATTAGACAGACCATAGACAAAGTATCATTGGACAGTCCATAGACAAGGTAACATTGGACGGACCATAGACAAGGTAACATTTGACAGACCATAGACAAGGTAACATTGGACAGTCCATAGATTAGGTAACATTGGACAGACCTTGGACAGTCCATAGACAAGGTAACATTGGACAGACTTTGGACTGTATATAGACTAGGTAACATTGGACAGACCATAAAAAGGTAAGATTGGACAGACCATAGACAAGTTACATTGGACAGACCATAGATAAGGCACATTGGACGGACCATAGACAATGTAACATTGGACAGACCATAGGCAAGACTCATTGGACAGAACATAGACAATGTAACATTGGACAATCCATAGACAATGTAACATAGGACAATCCATAGACAAGGTAACATTGGTCAGTTCATAGACAAGGTAACATAGGACGGACCATAGACAAGGTAACATCGGACAGTCCATAGACTAGGTAACATTGGACAGTCCATAGACAAGGTTACATTGGACAGACCATAGAAAATTTAACTTTGGACAGTCCATAGACAAGGCAACATTGGACAGACCAAAGACAAGTTACATTGGACAGACCATAGACAAGTTACATTGGGCAGACCATAGACATGTTACATTGGGCAGACCATAGACAGGTTACATTGGGCAGACCATAGATAAGGTACATTAGACGGACCATAGACAATGTAACATTGGACAGACCATAGACAAGACACATTGGACAGACCATAGACAATGTAACATTGGACAATCCATAAACAAGGTAACATTGGTCAGTTCAAAGACAAGGTAACATAGGACAGACCATAGACAAGGTAACATTGGACAGGCCATAGACAAGGTAACATTGGACAGACCATAGGCAAAGTAATATTGTACAGACTAAATACAAGGTAACATTGGACAGAGCAAAGACAAGATAACATTGGACAGACCATGAACATTGGAAAGACCATAGACAAGTAACATTGGATAGATCATACGCAAGGTAACATTGGACAGACCATAGCTAAGGTAATATTGGACAGACCATAGACAAGGTAACATTGGACAGTCAATAGACAAGGTAACATTGGACAGACCATAGACAGGGTAACATTGAACGGACCATAGACAAGGTAACATTGGACAGTCCATAGACAAGGAAACATTGGACAGACCATAGACAAGGTAACATTAGACAGACCATACACAAGGTTACATTGTACAGTCCATAGACAAGGTAACATTGGACAGACCATAGACAAGGTAACATTGGACAGACCAAAGAAAAGGTAACATTGGATAGATCATGGACAAGTTACATTGGAAAGATCATAGACAAGGTAACATTGGACAGACCATAGACAAGGTAATATTGGACAGACCATAGACAAGGTAACATTGGACAGTCTATAGACAGGGTAACATTGGACAGACCATAGACAGGGTAACACTGGACGGACCATAGACAAGGTAACATTGGACAGACCATAGACAGGGTAACAATGGACGGACCATAAACAAGGTAACATTGGACAGACCATAGATAAGGTAACATTGGACAGTCCATAGACTAGGTAACATTGGACAGACCTTGGACAGTCCCTAGACTAGGTAACATTGGACAGTCCCTAGACTAGGTAAAATTGGACATACCTTAGACTAGGTAACATTGGACAGACCATAGAAAAGGTAAGATTGCACAGAACATAGACAAGATACATTGTACAGACCATAGATACGGCACATTGGACAGACCATAGACAATGTATTATTGGACAGACCATAGACAAGACACATTGGACAGACCATAGACAATG
The DNA here is from genome assembly GCA_032357055.1 of Geukensia granosissima. Taxonomy (NCBI): domain Eukaryota; kingdom Metazoa; phylum Mollusca; class Bivalvia; order Mytilida; family Mytilidae; genus Geukensia; species Geukensia granosissima. Next base: position 7,085 of record JAULBM010165733.1, on the reverse strand, counting down.
TAACATTGGATTATCCATAGTCAAGGTAACATTGGTCAGTTCATTGACAAGGTAACATAGGACAGACCATAAACAAGGTAACAATGGACAGTTCATAGACTAGGTAACATGGGACAGTCCAAAGACAAGGTAACATTGGACAGACCATAGAAAATTTAACTTTGGACAGTCCATAGACAAGGTAACATTTTACAGTCCATAGACAAGGCAACATTGGACAGACCATAGACAAGTTACATTAAACAGACCATAGACAAGTTACATTGGGCAGACCATAGACAAGGTTATATTGGACAGTCCATAGACACGGCATTATTGGACGACTAGTCCACAAACCGGGAAACATTATAATTTCCAAATATAATTAACTTTTAACTGTTTATAGACAAGGTTACATAAGAATGTCGGAACACAAGGTAACATAGGACAGCCCATAGGCAAGGTTATATCGGACAGTCCATAGACAAGTTATTATTGGACAGTTCAAAGACAATGTAACACTAAACAGCCTTAATACAAGGTTATAGCAGACATTCCATAGACAAGGTAACATAAAACAGCCGAAATGCAAGATAACATGTATATTGGACAGTCCATAGGCAACGTAACACTGAACAGCCTTATGACAAGGTTATATCAGACAGTCCATAAACAGGATATAATTGGTAGGTCCATAGAAGGGTATAATTGGACAGTCCATAGACATGGTAACATTGAACAGCTTTAATGTAAGGTTATATCGAACACCACATTTCCAGAGACAAAGTACGTAAAACTGTTCATAAACAAGGTAATATAACACTGTCAGAAGACAAGGTAACATCGGACAGCTCATAGACAAGACTATATCGGACCAAAGACAGTCCACATACCAGGAAACATAAGACTTTCCCCAGATAAAGTAAAATTAAAATGTTCATAAACAGGTTAATATTAGACTATCATGAGACAAGTAACAAAAGATGAAATTAGACTGTCCAGAGACAATATAACAATAGACTGCCCAGCGACATGATAACATTAGATTATCGAGAGACAAGATAACATTACACTGTTCAGAGACAAAGTAACATTATACTGTCCAGAGACGAGATATCATTACACTGTCCAGAGACAAAGTAACATTAGACTATCCAGAGACAAGATAACATTAGACTGTCCAGAGACAAAGTAACATTAGACTGTCCAGAGACAAGATAACATTAGACTGTCCAGAGACAAGATAACATTTAACTGTCCAGAGACAAAGTAACATTAGACTGTCCAGAGACAAATTTACACTACACTGTCCAGAGACAAAGTAACATTAGACTGTCCAGAAACAAGATAACAATATACTGTCCAGAGACAAGATAACACTAGACTGTCCGGAGACAAGATAACATTAGACTGTCCGGAGACAAGATAACATTACACTGTCCAGAGACAAGATAACATTAGACTGTCCAGAGACAAGACAACATTAGACTTTCCAGAGAAAAAGTAACATTAGACTGTTTAGAGACAAGATAACATTATACTGCCCAGAGACATGATAACATTAGACTGTCCGGAGACAAGATAACATTAGACTTTCCGGAGACAAAGTAACATGAAATTATTCAGAGACAAGATAACATTACACTGTCCAGAGACAAGACAACATTATACTGTCCAGAGACAAGATAACATTAGACTGTCCAGAGACAAGATAACATTATACTGTCCAGAGACAAAGTAGTATTAAACTGTCCAGAGACAAAGTAGTATTAGACTACCCAGAGACAAGATAACATTACACTGTCCAGAGACAAGATAACATTAGACTGATCAGAGACAAAGTAACATGAAATTAATTTCAGAGACAAGATAACATTAGACTATTCAGAGACAAGATAACATAAGACTTTCTAGAGACAAGATAACATTAGACTGTCCAGAGACAAGACAACAATAGACTGTCCAGAGACATGATAACATTAGACTGTGCAGAGACAAAATGACATTAGACTGTCAAAAAGGCAAGTTAATTTTAGACTGTCAGAAGACAAGTTTAGATCAGACAGATAAGTGGACAATGTAACATTGCACAGTCTGAAGACAAGGTAACATTGGATAGTCTATAGGCAAGGTATATTAGCCATTCTTAAGTCGATGTAACAAGAGGTAAAATAAGGTATCATTAGAAGCTAAAAAGACAAGGTAACATTGAGCAGTCCACAAACACGATTATCTTAGACTTTTATAGCCAAGGTTACGTCGAACAGTCCATAGGCAAGTTAGCCTCAAACAGTCACAGACGAGACAAGTTATTATAAAAAATGTAACATTGCACAGTCAAGAGACAAGTTTATTTTGGGCAGTCCAAAGACAAGCTGGGTGCGGAAACAAGTAAAATAATGTGAATTAATGAATTCTAAACAGAAACAAACCAAGCACAACATTTACGAACAACCCAAGATAACCAATGACCCCGTTAAAGGAAAAGGTTAAGCGTAAGAAAACTTCTGCCATATAATGTACCTCCCCCACACTGGGTGGTTGTCGCAGTGTTCGTGTTTTATTTTTACTCGTTTAACGGTTTTAACAATAATTGGTTGATTATTTTCTCTTTTGAATATTTTCAATTTTATATTTGTCAGGTCTTTTATTGCTTGATCTTTGTCTGTTGTTGAAGGTCGACATTAACATGACCACCTCGGTGGTGTAATGGTTAGCATTGTTCTTAAGTGCAGATTTTCGTGGGTTCGATCCCCAGCTTTGCCAAACCAAAAACATTAAAATTGGTTTTTGCTGCTTAATACATGTAATACGCAGCATTTCGTAGTATAAATAAAGATTGGTCGACCCGGAAGCAGAATAATGTGCCTTGGTTAATTTCAATATTTTCCTGCGGACTGTGGCTTTCGTGGGCTAGCACGTTAATAATCTGACTCAGTGTGTCAGTCTAGTTCAAAGCAGGATTCCTTAATCGTTCATAAATATGCTCACGCCCAGCATATGCATGAAATATATGCCGTTGGACGTGAAGCATCATTCAGTTATAATCATGCTGTCGAAATAAACCTGTAGATTATGGTTGTTTCATTGACAATTATACCTCAACCATGCCCGTAGCCAGAAATTTTCAAAGGGGGTTCGATCATCTTGCAAAGCGACCTACACGGCCGAGGGTCCAGGGTTTTGTTGCAAAATCCTGCAATCAAATCCTGCAATCTAGCCATTTCCTGGCACTTTTTTCCATTTCAGAAAGTCCCGTTTATTAGACTCTAATAGTCAAACTTCAATCTGAATTGGGAGTTTAACATTGCTTATTGGTTTTCGAAAGGGGGGGGGGGGTCTTCCGAACCCCTCGAACCCCCCTGTCTACGGGTATGTCAACCGACAAAATCACACAATCGAGATTGGTTGTGTATGTTTTTTCTGGGGGTTTATAATCTCATTACACCCGACGTCCGTCATGTCCATGACAAACTTTAAGATAAGAAAATAGAAGTCATGTTTGTGTAGATAGATTTCGTCCTATATGTTTAACAGGTCAAAGTTACATATAAAGTTCCTGACCTAGCTGTTTCTCGATAAGATAAGAATACACTAACAAGATATTGAATAAGTGCCTAAACTATCTCATATAGAACTACCAGAAAACCATGAAGTGTTCACTTGTTGCCGTTTTGTTGGTTGGCGTCTTGGCTGGTAATTACCTTACTTACGAATGTCTTAATGCAGTTTTTATTTTTTCTAACACTTAATTACATTCATACATACATTATTGTTACTGCTGTTTACCGGAAGCCCTTAATTGTGAAATCCCAATTTTCGTCATTTAAAAAAAAAAAAAGGTTTCACGCCTTACAAATGTAACAACTTAGTTCTAAGTATGATTTCCAATTTATAGGTTTTAGAAGGATGTCTTATCCCAAAGCTCGTTTCAGATCTACTTTAGTATTATGTACCTTTCAACTTAGTTGCAAGAAATGGTTTGTAATTTATATTTTTAGTGACTTTCTTATAAATAATCATACCATATCATTCTTCCTTTTTCTATGTTTATCTTAAAAATGTTAAATTCGAACAAATAAGAATATACTTTTTTATGAAGATTGTTTTCTATTTGAATAGCTTGTATCTTTGGTGAACAATGTAATCAGCCGTCGGACTGTACGTTGGAAAGTTGTGGAACTGGCAGTGTCCAGTGTGATCATGGACTGTGTACATGTTCAAGCGGAATGAGTATGTTAACGCTACCTACTATTTATTTAATTTTACATTGTGATATCTTGTTATTTTTCTTTGACTTTGAGACAGTCACGGTTTGGTTACATTTTTGTTTCCGTGAATTTTTAGATCAAAGAAGTACATGTAGGCTGTGGGCAAGTTTTACAGCAGGCAATTTTTGTTTAAGAACTTTTTATCATTCTTTGTTTACTTCCCGAATCTAACCCCAAGACAATTGGGGTTAAGTGTGGATATTTAAACGAAATGATGAGAAACAATACTTTTGGACCTCGAACATAAAAAGACAAGTTGACCTAATTCACCAAAAATTTAAAATGACACAATAACATTAGCTATATACATATAACATTGTATATCAGATCCAAGAAGTGTTATTTCTTTCTTGGTAATTTTATTTTGAGACCGCCAGATTTTAAACTTTCGGTCTTCTTGTTGACATTTACACTATATTTATCCCTGCGCTAGTTTCCTGTTCGAGTTGAATGGTTTATCCCTGGGGAGCTGCCCCTTCCTTCATAATTTATATCATAAGATATATTGAAACGGTTCAGATCCCCATCCTTAATCATGTATATTCTTATTCCAAATGAAAATACAGTTTAAATTTTTAGACCCAGAGGGTTATCCCCTGGGTTTGGGCTTCCACTCAAGTCTGATTTAAAAATTCAGGCCGGATCAAAACCCTAAACCATGTACATGTATATTTTTAGTGGTCATGAAAAGTTCAAGGTCATCCCCGATGTCGTCCCTACGCTTAGTCAATAAATGGTTTGACCTTGATTTTAGACCCAGTGACACTATTATTAATATATAGATTTCTTCCAATAATGGGCATAATTCTTCAATGTTCCATTTTGATCTGATAATTAGTAAAGGAGTTATCTCAAAACCATAATTTTCCACCACTGTGACCTTCAAATGTCTTTTGACCTTGAAACCCACAAATATATAGTTATCTTCCTCTTTGGAATATTTTACCATTTTTTCTGTCAGGAAGTAGAACCCAGTGAGTTGTCCAATAAAAATAAAAATTAATGTACTGCCCTCAACAGATACTTTTCAGGCATATAAAAACTGTTTTAGGTGGGGAATATCCCATATTAATTTTTTGTCTTTAAAATTCTTAATTTTCAAGATGGAATGAAAGCAATCATTTACTTTTATAAATTGTTGAATTTAGATGAGAAAGAAATTTTGCAATTACATTTTAACTTATATGTTTCTCAATGGGCATTCTAAAAACCCATCAAGAGAGTTTTTTACATTGTAAATCCCATAGACTTTTCTCTTGCTCCAGGTCAATAAACTGTTTAAAAGAATATGAAAACGAAAATAGTTTCTGTAAAGATTAACCAAGATACGTCTCTTTGCTAAAATTTATTGAGAATAAAAAATGAAAACACCTTTTACTTTTGAAAAAGGCATTCCATGAAGTGAGGTTTACAGACAGTAAGCTTCATTCAGTTCAGAGCAATAACCTTAACCCAAAATGTTGCACATTTGCCAAAACAATAGGTGGGTTAAACTTCATTGTACTGACGTAATATGTAGTGTTGTTTTTTCAATGGACTTAGTATTAGTATGAAGAGCTTCCCAATGTACACATCAGAAAGGAGTTGAATGTGATCCTATCATATAACTTAATATACATTCAATATCTAATCTACTGGTATATGGAACTGGATAAAGACAAAACATTTGAGTAATTGCCAGTCTGGAACATGAATTTTTCATTTAAGGCCATTTTTCTTTAGTAATAATAAGCCTTTATGATTAAGAGCTAGTTTACCTAAGAATCATTCAAAAAGTGATTTATCCATAACAATTTTGATATTTTGTTTAGAATGTCATTTTATGTGGAAATTTGATGTCCATTTTGCTCATTTAGCCTGTTCTGATGTGAGATATAATTTGCAAAGAATGCACAGTAAAAGAAACAGGGGAGATAACTCATAATTTTGTAGTAAAACTTTTTGTCTCACTATGCCTCACATGGAAAAGGCCTTTACCATAATAGTTCCTTCAAAACAAAAGAAATGCCCTGGTCATGTGTTATAAATTTAAAGGCTGTTTGTTATGCATTAAAAGAATAGTTTTGTATCTGTTTAAGTACAGGTGATATGTTATTCTAACAGTTAAATATATGTGGTTTTTTGGTATTAATAGCAAAAGGGTTCTTGTTGTAGAAATTGTGCATCAGTAAACAGGCCAATGAAATTCCCTTTGACCAAAAATAAAATGAAAACGTAGATTTTCATGAACACTTCATTCAGACAGATTTTCTGAAAACAAAATTCAACCCTCATGGCCTTATTGTTGCAGCTGATTTTAAAATTACTTTTTTACTTCCAACCAGGTATCATATTTGCACATTTGTGCCTGTATTAGTTAAGGTCAAATCTTTGAGCATTGTTTTCTTAACATTGAATACAACAGAAAATGTTGGACTGAAGAGTGAGACCCTTGCAAATGTTTCAAGCTACAACTCCTGTAAACAGGCAGTTTGGTAAAAATGATTTATATTTCCAAAGTTTGCATATTAAAATAATTAAAATATCAAAATTAAGCCTGTATTTAAAATAAAAATATGGAATATATATTTACTTTTTAAGAGAATCACTTTTCATGGATTTTGCAAGATTCTAAGGTGGACTGGTACTTAGTACTTAATGCTCATTTACTAATCATCTTTAAACTTGTTCTTTTCCTAGCATGCACAGACAAAAAAGACTGTGAAGCTCATGGACAATGTCACGAGCACGGCCATGGACACCATTCATCATGGCATTGTGTAGATGGCGACTGTAGATGTATTTAGGATTCGACCTGAGCCAATCCAAAATAAAACTTTAAAAATTCTTTCATTT
>JAULBM010165623.1:0-17929 GCA_032357055.1 Geukensia granosissima | reverse complement strand
AACAACGAGGACAAGACAAAAACGACAAAAACACAACACTAAAAACTAAAAAACAAATGAACAACATGGACCCCACCAAATAAGTAAACAATGTAAAACAAGTAACACTTTAATATTAAAACAACGACACCCGCTGGATTACAGTTTCCTGGCTGGGGACAGGCACATAAAGTATGTGGCGGGGTTTTACATGTTTGTAAGTATTCAACCCTTCCATTAATTGAGGACAGTGGTCTGACCAAACGATATTAACAGACTTTAAAAACCAACTGCTTCAGATTTAACTTTTGAAGTCGATACACAATACAGAGACAATAACAAACAAAACAACAGACAAGAAGTACTGACCTCGAAAAAGTACTCCCTGTTTCTGACACCTACGACTTCAACCAAGTCAAAGAAAACAAGATATTGTGCAAGTGCCAAAAATAAAAATTTTCGACAGCATGAAGAACAATAATATAACAAAATATTGACAAAAATTAGTTTAAATGTAAATTATAACACAGAACAAATATGATACCAAAATAATACAACTTTCAAATATCTTAAAATAATGTTATAAGGATATCTTTTATGCATGAAATTATTCAAGTTCAACAAGTCCCAATGGGTTGAGTTTCAATTTTCGGGCGTTATTACATTTTCATAAAAGTTTTTGTGTGATATTCCGTTTTATTATTAAGTTTCTGCAGGTGCAATCACATTGAAAAATCATATTTTTGTATTTATGATAGAATTGCGTGAATCTTTTTTATGGTAACGAAATCTTGGACTTAATAATATGCTGGTAATACAAAAATTACGTTCATTTAAATCTAAAACTTTGCTGCATACAGGAGCAAAACTGATCAATTGCATTTGAGAAATGTATACACCGTATATAGAAGCTAAGGGGACATCTCAGTCATGGAGGGAAAATATACAATAAGGAAAGAAATAATGTCTCTTTTGTTGTATATTTTAGTTTTGTTTTTTCCTTCTGAAACAGAAACATTTAAATCTAGAAAAGAACAAAAGTACAACTGCTGCTGTCCTGATTATCTTTATTCTATAAGGTAAATTGTAGTAAAGTATTTGAGAAGTCCGCGTTATTAAAAGCAATTATATCGTAAAGATTGCGGTAAGTATCATTTAATTCATCTGTTACATCAGATTAAGCAGGATCTTTGTGGAGTTTGGCCGTAAACTAGGATTCATAACAGTAAGGAACGAGTCTGCAAAGGAGCACAGTTGGTACCCATAGAAATTCCTACAAACTGTCGATAAATTTTATCGCTTTGTGGAAAACTTTAACTTGTGGTTGGAGTGCATTCATTCTGACATTTACCTTATATCTTTTCATTTTCATCCCCTTTTCTACTTTCGTTTTTTTTAAATATAATTTCCTTTGAGAAAATTGATTAGTTATATTTGGATTTATTACTCAATGGGAATCAAAAGAAATACATTTAAAAGTAGATTTCAGATATTTAATCTAGCCAATGAAGCATTTTCACTTAAGTCTTACTTGAGATTCTAAGCAAGAACAAGGTTGCAGGAATTTCTTTGGGTACCAACTGTGCCCCTTAAATTGCAGACATATTTTTATTTATATGGATCCCAGTTTATGACCAAGTTTGGGATGGTTGTTGTGAAAATGAGATAGAAAGGTTGGAAAAAGTACAATTAGAAGCTGCAAGAATAGTTACGGGACTTACAAAATTTGCTAGCAAAGACTCTTTATATTTCGAGACGGGATGGAACACTTTAGCTTATAGACAAACATGTCGTAAAATGATTGTCTTTTTTATAAAATGCACAATCATTGAATGCTGATTTAAAAAATAAATGCGATAAATGATCCAAAATGCTCTTGGGGATCACCAAATGAAGATGCATTTAATTTCTTCCTTGAATGTCCTCTTTACTGTAATCTAAAAAGTTACATTATTTACTGATTTGTGATGCTGACCAAAACATAAAAATTTTACTTTTTGGAAATGATTATGATGACAAAACCAATTCAAAATATTTGAAAAAGTTCGACTATTTATTAAACAAACAAAACGATTCTAGAAGCATGCCAGTCGTCTTGACCATCCTGTTTACCCGGTTAATCTATCTTGTAATTATTTTTCCCTTTTTATATTAAGTTATTTAATATAAATATATATTGCTTGTTTGCTGTCATTGTATGTGTAAATTTTGTAAGGGGATGACTATTATAAATTGGTATAACTTGTGTCCAATCCTTTTGTTTATCTACAACAAAATATAAATACATGTAATCTGAAATAGTTACAAGCATCTTAACAGACATGGTATTCGGATTTACGCTACGTAAGACTTATGAATCGTGCCTGGAACAAAATTTTAAATTCTGCGTGGTGTACATCACTACTTAAATCTATATATTACAAAAAACAAAATTACCAATGTCGAATAAATATGGAGATTTTGGGTATGCTATGTGTACATTTCAAGGAGTAACCTCTCATCAGTAGCAATAGGGACCAAAACATAGAAAGTCCAAGATAAAAAAACGATGTGGTATATTCTACCCTTTACATTTATTCTCAAATCAAGAAATATTGCACTATACTATTGAAGCCCATTGTCCAATTTTCCATCTATGTAAAAAAGTCTGTTATCATACACTTGAAACATTGAGAAAAATAAACACTTGTTTACTATTTGTTTGTTGTAATTTGTCGCTGTGTGTATGTTTGATTGTTTTGATGAGACTTGAAGTGTGAATCAAATATTCAATAAGTGCAAATCGTCGGGAAGATGATCATTCCTACAGTTTGCAGCTGTCAGCTGCAATCCTCTATCAATAAAATCATGATAGGAAGCACAAGCCCTGGAGTAGCGTATCAAATGAGAAACACTCCGTATGCAGGTGCGGCTGGAACGTTGCTTGACATAAACGGAAAATTAACAATAGGAAAATCAAAGTCATCTCTCTTGTCGTAAAGTTTTGTTCTTAACCCACCCTAGCTGTCAATTTCTAGGTGTTAGTCTAGGTAAGAAGCATACCCTTCGCTTTCTGAAGTATCTTTGATATCACTTTCAATGGGATAAAGTTATTCAGTTAAAGGACATTATCTATATAGCGGAACGTGAAACCAAAAGATTTAACCAACTTTTTCTCTTTTTTCTCAGTAGAAGGCTCTGTATGAAGTCAGCTTCATACGAATAAAGGAACAAATCGGCGAGAAGGGTGCGCAGTTGGTCTTTATTGCAATGCCGACAGTCTGTAAAATAACACATCCGCCAAACATTACAAAAATGTTGTCAATTAGGAAATCTAGCATTCCGCAAATGTCATCTTCTGAGTACTTTTTGTTAGAATTAGAGTGGTTATCAACAAAAAAAGGTTTGTCCCTTCCTAGAACCAAATATTTGTATCTGCGTTTGCCATCTTTTTTTTTAACAAAACAGAGTTGAACTAAGGCTCTTAATTCTTGTTTGAGTTTTGAATGTGGGATAGCAGTATATAGGGTGGAAAAATCAAATGTTTTGATGCTATTGCAAGAGGTAGAGGACCTTGATTTGGGACATTCAGCAGATCTTTGGAATTTTTAAGAATCAACATTTGATTCACGACACTTCTAGAATGGCTTGTTTCACGGTAAAAGGGACGAAAGCATTTTCGTCAGTTTATACGCAGCCTAATGCTTTAGCGCGATAGCTAACTTTTTATGGAAAAGGTGAATGTTCTTGGTTCCAAACCTTTGATCTATATTAAACTTCAAATTGAAAAACGTTTATTTACTGTGCATATATTAATTATCAAAGACATCAATTTTGTGTACAATTTCATTACCATAAATTACTTAAGTTTGAATGCACATGCAGAAAATTGCTGACACTACGGAATATCACCCCAACTTATAAGGAAATATAATAAATTTAAGCACAACCCATTATGACTTGTCAGTCACTAGGATAAACTTGCAGTTCATAACATCATTTTTGTATCTATAAATATTGTCTTCTTTGGTATCAATTGACTCTATGCTTAATAATAGACACCAAAACTAATTTTAGTAATGGTTTTGGGAAAAAAGTTTTCTACATGCTTTTAATTTTTGCACTTGCACAACATTTTTTTTGCTTTTTATATTGGCTCTTTTATCAATTCTATCGGACGTGTATTGATTGATGTCGTAGCTTGAGAGAACCAGGTTTGATACTGTGTTTGGATTTTGAACTAGCTGTCAGAAACAGCTAGTACATTTTCGAGGTTGGTACATCTTATGTTATTGTGTGCGTACTATGTATCGACTTCAAAAATTAAAATGTCTTATACGATTGGTTTTTATAGTTTGATTTAAATGTCAATTTTTCACACCACTGTCCTAGGTTAGAGGGAGGATTGAGTACTCACAAACATGTTTGTGTGCCTCGCCCAACCCGTACAGGTGTAATCCAGTAGATGTCGTTGTTGTTTGTTGTTTTTTTTTTGTTTAAGTGCTACATGTCTTGCATTGTTTACTTACTTGGCCGATAATTATTATATTTTAATATCACCAAATTTTATATTTGATGCCTTTTGCATTTTGCCGTAGGGTGTGGACATGTGTCCATTATTGAAGGTTAAAGGGCAACCTGTAGAAATTTGAGATTTACACGTTTTAGATGTCAGTCTTATGGACAATCATACCACATCTTTTTTTATATTTGTTGAAGGAAACTAGAAAATACAGAAAGATCATTTTACAGAAAGAGCAAATATTTAGAAAGACAACAAAAACATAAAAAATAAAAAGACACCACAAAAGGGAAAATAATCGAGAAGCCAAATTTTTAATTGTCAACGATCGGCTAACATTTCTAATTTACCTCTGTTGGTTGCTGAATTTCTCATATTTTGGCAAAGACCACTTTTTTAAAGGTTAAAGGATATAGTTTGAATTTCGAGTGTTTTATATGAAACATATATTTACAATGGGTTTTCAGAAGGCAGATATAATAGTGGCGCAATTTTAGTCAATATTTTGTTAAGTTTTTGTACTACACGCTGTCGATACTTTTAAATTTTGACACTTGCACAATACCTTGTTTTCTTCGGCTATTAATGATATTTAAACAATAAATCCAATGGGACGTTTTTTTATTGATGTCTTACCTAACCGGAACCAGATTTGTTATCAACTGTATTTTGATTAATTACTACATGTACATGTAGCTGTCAGAAACAGCGACTTTTTGGAGATCGGAACATCTTCTCGTCTCTAGTGTTATCTGTAATGTCTGCGTACTCGATAGTTACATTTTATGCAGTTTTTTTAATTTGGTTTTGATGTCGTTTTGCACACCACTGTCCCAGGTTAGGGGAAGATTAAGTTCTTACAAACGTGTTTTATACCGCCACATACTAAATGTGCCTGTTCCAAACCAGGAACCTTTAATCCAGTGGATGTTGTTGTTTTTATGTTTTAATGTTACTTGTTTTACATTGTATACTTTAATCTGGCCTTTAGTTGATACACTTGATTAGCATTACTTTGAGGCGTTTACAACTTGTCGTAGGGTTGATATTTGTCCATTAATAGGCCTTAGTTCAACCTGTAGATATTTGTAATTTACAAGGATGTAACCCCCTTTTCTCTAATCATGGGTTGGAAAATTCGTGAAAAAAGAAGTTTTAAAGAAAAATGTATATAATGATAATTTTAGAAAAAATCCTCTCCGTATTTACTAAAACAAAGCTCATGGTTGGTAGTTAATTCCTTACTAAATGCGGGTATAGCTTTCTTTTGTTGAATTTGGTTCTGCTGAAACCATGGGTCTTGTGTCCTATATTGTGGTCGTCTATTCTTTCTTCATGGTTACACAAATTAATTTTCGTTGGTTTCTGCTATTCGTTTATAGTTTTACAACTTCATTGTACATTAATTTGTTATTCACACTTTATGATCTCAGTAGCGTATACACTAACGTCATTCATTTGCAAATTTAAAGCCAAAACAAACGATATAATAAATGGATTTTTGGTATTTGAGTAGATTTTTAATGGTTGATTGATTATTGTTTAACGTCGAGTGGCATTTTCAGGACGAGAACAAGTTATCAAACAATAAATCAATAATGGAGTGGACCTGGATTCAGGGCCGGTGATTAGGGACTGTTTGGGTAGGGGCGGCAAATAAAGCCTAAGCAAAGAGCAACCAATGACCACTTATTACGAGCTGTTGCAAAGAGGGTCTTAAACGTGCTAAGAGCGTGGCATTTTCCCAACGGGGCCTACTGTTTTACGTCATCTCCGAATGGCGTTGGTTGAGATTTCAAACATCCCGCCCAACCAACGGGAGCCACTTTTGGAAGAGTTTTACCCCTGGCTGAGAAACAGAGTAGCCTATTTCTTTATCCCGAAACTCTCGGGTGGTTATACAAACAGCCCAATCGATGGACGCTCCTTAAGCCAGGGGTTTTACCTGCAGGCAGAGAAACCGAACGGGCTTTTTCTATGCCCCACCAACTCTCGGGATTGAGTAGATTTTTTTAATGTCATGAGATAAATCTGGTAATCTTGGCGTTTTCAAAGTAGATGTAATACGGAAAGAACATGTAAATACCAAGTGTCCGGTAAAACCAGTTACAAACTAAAATGGTTGCGCTCTGTAAGAGAGATTCTGTCGTAGATATATCTTTCTAAAGAGTTATTCTGTAACACGTATTTTGTCTCTCTTCAAATGATATCACATACACAGAACAATATCAATTACTCCCTATTTCGTTTGAACTTTTTCATCTTTTTAAAAAATAAAATATTATTAATGTAAAATTAACAAGTCATCATTAAAACACACTGTCAGAGTTCGCCATAGACTTCATTTAATTCATGCAAACCTATTAATATATTAATACAAAAAACGTAAATGTGTCTAAATGAACAGTATCACATATCAATGAATTGTACTTAAGAAAGCAAAAAAAAAATAAATCCACCAAAAAATAATAGGTAACTTTCTTAAAAGAAAATCTGTATCGAACAATTTTTTATAAGCTAACAGCCGTCTCTTCAAAAAATCTAATACTTCAGAGACAACTTATTCATTTAAAATTCCTTACATGGCTAGTAGGTAGGCGTGTCATTCTAAGCACAAAATAGGTGGAAAACAGTACTAAAATTCCACCAGTTATCACTATGATGATATTGACGCATTTGTTGAATAAGGTGTGATCATTCTTGATTGACAGCTTTAGCTAGGGTGAATCCTACACGCTTTCTTTCCCATAAAATGTCAATACGATCGTCAGAAAAATAGAAGGCACATTGGAACGAGCAGTATTAATTTCTGGAGTCATTAACATGTTCATTCAAAATGAAAAACGATAATTTATACAAGAACAAAAAGTGAAACGGTCAGGAGACATTAATTGTCGTTGGTATTTTCCAGACTCCGGAAAGCATTTGAAAAAAATACAACAACCGTTCTATATTTCAAAGTATTTCTTGTACTTAAAAATAAAGCAATGATTTCGGGATATACGTTGACAATAAAAAGACTATGTTTTCTTCTCGCAAGCTTTGTAATTCTGACGATACAAACAGTCGACTCACTAGATCCTGCACTAGATGTAGAGAAATCGGTGAAACAGGACACTTTAACTGACAACAGGGAAACGCGAAACGCCGAAATAGACATACCATTCGAAGACAACAATTTACAAAGAAACAAACGTTATATACCTTACGAAGAACTCCAAAAACGGCTTCGTCACTTTATAGGCAAGCGAAAAATCAAAGAAAAAAGAATGAGATATTTTGTAGGAAAAAAAGATGATTTCAGTCAAAAAGATGCTGACGATTTTGAAAAAAGGATGCGATACTTTGTTGGTAAAAAATCAGGACTACGGTACTTTGAAGGAAAACGAAATAGTGGCATCGAGGAACCAAATGTGGATGTTGATGTAGCAAAACGAATGATGCGATATTTTGTTGGAAAAAGAAGATACTTTTTAGGAAAAAGACGATATTTTCTTGGAAAAAGAGATGATTTGGAAGATGACAACACTGCAGATTCACTGGAAAAACGCTCTCGACTAAGATATTTTGTTGGAAAACGAGTGAGTGATGGCTTTACTAACAGTGATGAATACGAAAAAAGAATGAGGTACTTCGTTGGCAAAAGAGAGCCAAGTGAAACACAAGTAGATGGACTTGCTGACAAAAGAATGAGATACTTTGTAGGTAAACGTGGCGTTAATGCTCCGTCAGACTACGAGCAATACGAGAAAAGAATGGGCGATTTTATTGAATGAAGTTATTTCAACGTTTAGGATGTTTACTATCAATCTGAACTGTAAGTGTAAACATTATGTGTTACGTTACAACTGAAAGACACAATAAGACTTGGTAAATACGACTGCTTCGTTTAGTTAAATTACTTTTGACTTATTTTCTCGTTTTTCAACGAAGGGATAGTAAATTTGGGGAGGGGGTCATTTATTATCATCAAAATATCTGAAGTCTCGCTGGACGATCTGTGATATTTGTTATGACTTCATCATGTTCATAAGCTACCCGTTTATTCTTTTCTTTTTTTCACAGGGACTGTCTCGACGGAATTTCTTATTCTTAAAGCTGCTATTTAATTCAAATAAAATTATAATCTGCAATAAAATGTATTTTGCCTCTGTGAGACAAAAAATATACTCAGTATTGATAGATTGTGTTGGAAACTATTTACTCTATCTCCATAATCCAGGAAAATTATCTGTTACAATTAACAAAAACAATAAAACTTTAATTTTTCCAATTTTTTGTATTTGTTTTCCTTTCAATGGTGTTGTATAATAAGTTACATATTGTAAGTTGATCTCTCATCTCTTTCGTTTGTGTGTCTTGTCACGTGCTAAGGTGACCTGTTCCTGTTTTAAATGTTTTTCCAGTATATACAAATGTACATGCAAAATCAAGTTTGATACTTTTAAACTATTATATAAAACAGAAAAATAATTGATTTAATTTCCACAGAAGCACTACATATATACGGTCTACAATCTACAATCCTTGCAACACCAAGAAACACTAAAATAAAAACATTTGCAAGTTTTCCTTAGATCTCAAAGGTTGACAACATTTTTTAAAATTTTTATGTTGACCTATCGTATAACTGCGTGGTGCCAAGCCGTCGATTATAAATCAATAAAAGTAAATTTATAACATTTAAATCCGCGAAGAAACATCTTTGTCATACGAAATGTTTGTAAAACAGTTTTATGTATATGCAAAATTCAAGGTAAACATTTAGAGTTGTTGTTTGTTTACCAAATTATAAAGTAGTTTCGGCGTTAAGCTCCGTTTTTTGCTCAAAAATACAAAGGAAATTTCATCTTTCTGAAATACGGTGAAATATAATGTATTATAAATTTGACCATTGACTATATAACGTGTAAGGTATCTTTATTGGTCTATCTTCCACATTCTTTCTATAAACTAAGTTTAAGATTTAAGGATATCAACTATTAAAGGTCATGACGTCCTCATAAGGTCAATTTTTGATCCTTTGGAATATAAATAGCTGAAAATGGTAGATTTCCATTGATATTTACCCATGTATTCTATCAGAAAACATCGAGCACATTCCAGAAACATGAATTTAGTCTGTAAGATGCCCAATTTCACCTTTTCATGAAGCATATCTTGATTGCGCATATTTCCCATTTCAAAATATACTATATAAACGGTGAAAATGAGCAAAAACGAAAGTATATATCTATATAAAAATATTAAAATAAGAATTTTTTGGTGAAAATTGTGTACAAAAAGTGAGCAAGATTTGGCTAAAAAGTATTTAGTTTCTATAAAATAGTTGTTTCAACTTCCTGAATTTAACTAAGGGCCAACAATGGGGCCTAAATGCACCTACTCTTTCAGCTTTATATCCTATTAATGTAAGCACTTTATTTGCAATTTTAACAGAACTATCAGTGCTTTGTAAACCATTACATTTTTAGTGGAAATGCATTAGACATTCTAAGTGAATGAGAGTTCGTATATACCATTAAATTTGCTAACGTTCGAGTCATTTCTTTGATATTGAGTAGACTGTTGAACTTCATACAACATGATTAAAGTTTCACCATTAATATAGACTAAACATTTATCAAAACACGGACAGTTGTTGCCACGGTATCAAAGAACAGGATGTACGTATTGAAATTCCTGTCGGTAATGTCATGGTTGATGTCGAGAAATCATACCAAGGTATGCTAGATATACACTTAATTGAAAACTCTAATGAGCCTTTATTGCTAACCTGATATAAGAGTTCATTTCCATATTTGTTTTTCTGAAAACCTTTAAAATAAATTCCAAAGGGTCTTAAATTGAGTCCATTGATAAAGCTTGGTTGTGAGCTTTAGCATGGATATCGGGATATAATGGATGTGCTTATAAAAAGTCCTCCAAATGTTTTTTTCATGATTTGATAAAGTAGAAATACAAGTCTTACACGAGAAGATCTTTTAGCCGGTTACTCATACAGGTTGTCGCCTAAGTGGCAAGTAGTATCATCATATCGTCACTACTTGCAGTTCATCGAAAACTACTACATTTTACTTGCATGATGGAGATTTTGTGAAGTTTTTTTGAACGCTGCCACTGATAATAAATAAAATATGTCTGGTGACCGTCACAAGACATGTTCTGTTGTAAATCCAACTTAAACACGAAAGTGAAAACTGTAAATTAATATAAATACTGCTTAAAATATAAAAATAGGAGATGTGACATGATTGTCCAATAGACATCAACCCACCAAGTGACAGTAGAATTTAAACTTCTACAGGTCCCATTATTGCCTTCAACAATGAAGCAGAGTCCATACCATGACGGAAGCTGTAAAAGGCCCCGAAATACAAATTGTGAAACTTTACATGAAACATGATTTGTTAGTGTTTTCAAATAATGAAATTGTGTATTACAAATCAGTCATCATGATTTTTTAGTGTTTTCAAATAATGAAAACATGATTTTTTAGTGTTTTCAAATAATGAAATTGTGTATTACAAATCAGTCATCATGATTTTTCAGTGTTTTTAAATAATGAAATTGTGTATTACAAATCAGTCATCATCTCATGAAATATTGAAATAAATAAATCGATTTACAAGTGAAACATTTGTTATTATTGTGTTTCATTTTGTTTGCGTTGATCATGTTTAGTTAAATAAGATAAATTACAATCACTTCCATAAAACATACACAGTGTTTTGTTCAAAATATAAAATACAAAAACAGCAAGCACATACACCCTGTTGAAAAGTAATGCTCTCTGTTTTACGACTATCTCAAATCTATTTACAAGGTATAAAGTTTCCCCAAAGTCAAATATGCAGTGAAGTATTTTTGAATTCCATATTCTTCATTAAACATGTATATCCACAAAGTGATCTGAAATGTGAATTTCCTTTTAACCTTTTGGTTTTATCGACACTGGTGAAATTGTAGAAGACCAATATGTAGAATTGGGTCCTTCGTTAATCGAATTTTATTTGTAATAACAACCCAGGATTTATTTGATAGTAATATTCCAACAGTTACAGTTTGTGTCTTATTCGTGATGTCTCTAATCATAAAAGAAATTATAAAAATAAGCAAAAACAAATTGGGAAATATTTTTAAATCAATGTTAAAAATATTAAATCGAATAATACCTGGTATTCAAGAGAAGAGTTCAAATTGTTTGCATGGAATAAATGTACTTTGTGGCATCACCGTTGTTCTTTGGGGGCTGAAAATAAAAAATTAGCATACAAGACATAATGAGCTTAAAGTTACTATACATTTCACTATCAAATATTTAAAGAAAACTTTAAAATTTCGCTACAATCATAATTTTTGAAACGTATTTTTAGTTAACTATAACAATTTTATGCGCACATGTAAATATATCGTGAAAATTTAATCGAAAGATTTTCCAAATTTACAAGCAAAATACACGAAAGATTTATTTCAGAAATATTTTCAATACAGAATATTTACTTTATTTGTTTCACTACATTATCTACAATATAAAAAACCGATGAATATATATTAATACAAAAGGTTGTTAAAAGTAAAAATTTATCTTGCTTTATTTCTTTCGAAAGAAGCGTATAATTTTAAACAATATGCCTTGATAATTGTTTATTTTTAAAAAGAACGAATATTTCATATGTCCTCATTACGTAAAGCTATTGTGTACTAAAACAGAAACGTTTATATTTATTATATTCGTTAATGAATTATAAATGAGAAATCGATTTTCAATTTTCATATTCGACGCACGTTAATTGGAAAGAAAATAGTTCGATCTGGTCAAATACTTTTGCAATGTAACATAATTCATCGCTGTGAAACAATAATTCAATTTATAAGGTTTGTCATATAAAATGTAATCCGAGGTATTGGGTTAACCCTAGAACATCTACTGTGCATCGCTGCCGCGACCAAAGCCATGCAACACGTTATCACACAAATAGATAGCTATTGAAAACTAGACAGTGAAAGTGGTATATATATATATATGTTAAAAACTGTAATCAGCCCTACTATCTAAAAGGTTTCAACTTTGTCTTAATACAAAAAAGGCTATGTTGTCGGCATGCGCCTGTCCCAAGTCAGAACTCGTACCTTTTTCTTTTTTTAATGTTTTATTTTTATTGTTGCATTAACATAATAATTATTGATATTTTGTTAGTTTGCATGCAATTGCTATAGGAGGTTATTTTGGACTCGTCGCAAGGATTGGGATTCCTGAATAGAGAGACCTTTCGAATTTGAAAGTATAGCAGAGTTTGTTTGTTGAGATGTTACAAGTCTTCTTGATAGTAACTCTATATCTTCTAAACAGGACACATTGCTTCTTAGATAAAAGTGTTAAAACTTGTTCTTACTTTAAAATAAAGAAATTTCACATGTTAAAGGGCAGTAACAGGCAAAGCCACGGTGTTAATGCATTCAACACCGCCCCAACTACACGGAAAAAATGTTTCGTCTCAAGTCCTTCTTATTTTAGTTCGGATGCGTACCGTAAACTGACGTTATAAATCGAATAAAAGGTAAGATTCGTTTTTAATTTATAATCTTTGTGTAAAATATCTGAAAATAGAGTTAACCATAAACAGTTGTATTGTTAATTTCTTCCTGTTTCAAAGAAAAGCATCATGGTCAACTGATTATCACCGCTGCCTTACATCTTTTTCAAGATGATTTCTATTTAAACAGTTCACAATGGCTGAAAATGAATAAAGGCAAGGGTGTTTAGATAGTTGAAGAATATAAAATTTATATATATTTGTGTTATTACATTAAAACAAATCAACACGGGCCGGCAAAGCGGATGCTCTCAAAATCTGAGGACCAGTTTTTTTACTGTGCAGGACACGGATTCGTATTTTTGTTTTTTGTTGTTTTTTTTTGAAATTCTGCTAGAGGACCTGATTTCATCACCATGAACTCAGAGATTTTTATTGTTCTCCAATCACCAAATCAGCTTTGGCACGATTCATTTGATTTTTTGAGGGATGGGGTTGTAACTCGGACGATTACTTTTTTTCGCCCTCGATTCTAAAAGGCAACCATCATTAAATAATCATCTAAACCTGGTAATATCTGTTCAGCCACAATAACTCTTGTAGAATCGAGATTTTTTTTTTCAATTTGTGTTTATTTATAATTTTTAATTGGTCAGCGACAATTTATTACTGACAGTATATCGATGCACTAGATTTACCTTTTGGGTTGCAAAGCATTCTCATATCACTTTGACTTGACATAATGGGAACTCTGTGCAAATACTTAGTTTAATTGTTATTTTTACAGTATAAATACAGTACAGTAAAAATATTTGTTATTCTATGAAATATAGAGTAAAGTAAACAGAAGTTATGACGATAATCGGATAAAGATGAAAATAAAAGGATTAAGACACCAGCTAGGAGACCTATAGCAAAGAGCTCGTGACCCGTCTATAAATCTGGTACAAATTCTTAAACACAATTATTCGTCCAGACGAATTATCAATAGAACAGTAATTTGAAGTTAATAATAAATAACTGATGCTACAAATGATAAAAATTGTATTTTTGTATGCTTTTATAATAAAATTTTTGATTAAGACGCTTATTTTATTTATTGAATATTTTTCTTCTTCAAGTCGAAAACATATGTCGGTTAAAGAAGTTGATATTGTCTTATGTTATGGATTTAGAGAAAGAAATAAACAAATCAGACCCAGTTAATATTTGATGACAGTTTATTAGATTGCGTTGGAAGAAGCAGTGTGGGGGTACCTGCTGGCCAATCATGGTAATTAATCAATTCCTGCATTTTTTAGGTTAATGTATATTTTAAGGGTAGAAGTTCTGTATCAGTTGTAATTAACAACCCCCAATAGAAACGTTAATACCAGACAATTAAATCATTTAGTAATTCATTTGTATAATCAGTTTAAGGAAATATCTGTTCGTCATCCAACTAAGAAATTCTCAGATGATTATAACATGAGAGAAGTTCGGGAGTATATTGAAGAATATCACGTGAAATATAACTTTTTTTGAAAAAAGAGTAACCAATTGCAAATGGTTTGTGTGTTTTTCTTACTATGATCGTTGACATCCCGTGCAAACTACATGTAAAGGGGTAAGGGGGTAATAAGTAATCTGCAAATATATACTACTTACAAATTATACTTTCATTATATGAATAGCTATTTTTGTATATCAACTTATTCTGAATAAGAAATACATTGCAAAATTTACATTTTCTTGATATTCAGTCATATATTACCACCAACTTCAAAATACAAATACAATGTTGACTTAATACGGGGAATTTTGCCATGCTACATGTATCATTTCATATTTATATATCCATTGTTCTCTGTACTTAACTTGAAAACAGTCCACCGACAAAATTTTAACGCCTTAAAGAAATTTAAAAAGTAATTAATATTATTTATCGTTGGAACGCTTATTCTTTAAGGACACACACATTTCTATATGTAAATTTCACTTACGGCTAAAAAAAGAATCCCACCCAACTTTCGATTATTTTGATATTGTTGAAATGTTCTCGTCCTTAATATACATGAAATATTCGTCACTGGGCGTTAAGCAACACTCAACCAATCAACCAAAAGATCAAGCACACGAAGAGTCATATTAAGCCCATAAATTTAACTCAATTAAAATTTTCTCGTGTTAACTGAAATAGAAGGTAAATGTGGAATACATGTTTATCTAACTAACCGGCACAATTTTAAATATGTCGTTTTTATGCG
Source organism: Geukensia granosissima (assembly GCA_032357055.1). Lineage (NCBI taxonomy): Eukaryota > Metazoa > Mollusca > Bivalvia > Mytilida > Mytilidae > Geukensia > Geukensia granosissima. The sequence goes on along the minus strand of JAULBM010165623.1, from coordinate 2,666 downwards.
TTATATCCATTTGAAAAAAAATATGCAAAAACAAAAGCAAAACTATCAATATGAACCACTCTTCGGCCTAATTCGGGTTGTGTTTGCTCGAATTAATTGGGTCCGTCACGTTTGTAACAACTTTTTCTCAATAAGACATTTATGTCGAGAGATGCGGCAGATGTGTTACTAAATCCAATTTCTAAATGAAAAATACTTCATTTGACCATTTTCATTATTTCCCTTAGGTTTGGTTAAAAAAAAACTTGGTTAAATCTGTTATTTCTCAAGAAAAAAAATATATTTGGATCTGAACATTTAAAAGAGCAAATTGAAATGTTTTGAATTTGTTTGACCTTCTTAATTTTTGGGTTTAGAATATCTCATTTTGGTCCTACCCTTTCCAGGGTACAAACATCCAACTGTCCTGGACTATTTGGACTATTGTTCATGTTTTGTGTTCTACAAATGTATTTCCCGTGTTATGGTGTTTTACATTTATGAAAGATAGGTTTAAGATAACAAATATATTTAAAATAACATTAGAGATATATATTAAAATTTAGAGAGGCGAGAGTTCTATAACATTGATGAAATACCAAAATAGACAGGAGAGATATTTATATAGTAGGACATCCGAAACAGCTTCATATAAAAATATTTGGCTTCTGAAAATTGATGCATGAGATTAAGAGAAGTTATTATTTATCGACTACTTGCTAAAATGTTGTTATACGTTTGAATGTGTTCTCTGAGTGTTAATGGATTGTTGGTTGGTGAGTCCAACAATCAGTTAGGGTGTTCGATATTTTTGTCATTTGCTGTTAACCTTTTTATATATTTTTTTTAGTTTTTTAAGAGTGTCTGTAAGGTTGTGAATACAACTATTCCCGTGCATTTGGAATCTGATACCAAAGTATCCACATCAAAGCGACATCTCCAACTATCATCGAACCTTGTCAAGTCATAGCATGTAAAACGTTTCATCTGATATAATATATCTAAGAAGGAGAAAACAGTAAAACACCCAGTCAATGCATTATAAATCAAGATAAGTTCTTTATGACATATTTGTGTAACAAGAGGAACATTTTACATTATATTATAACAAAGCATTAGTGGTGGATGCGATGAAAAAATTCACAATTATTTTATTACAATAACTGTTGGAGTTGACAATTTCTTAGTTACGTTAACATTACAAAAATATAATGTCACTTTCATTTGCATAATAATGGGGTGTTGGGTATAATATATAGGAATAAATTTGTTTCTCATTGACACTGAGTCTGTAAAATTACAGGTAAATAGATAATGATACTCAGTAACTATATATGTTAATATGGCAAAGATAACAAATATACGATCTTCTTTAGAACATTTCTCAATACCCCAGTTTCAATAGGAAATTTATATAGAAGCTACTTTATTATTAAAAGAAATATCATTCACTCTGCTCTACGAGTGCTGGATGGTCAAATAGATCATATTTTCATTCAGATATTTGATATTACTTCAGTAATTGTTTTAGTTGAAACAATAGTTTATCAATAGAAACGGTGGATCACATAGTCTTGGAATCAAGAAATGTAAGAAAATTAAAATATATTGGGTAAATTTCAGAGAAACTCCATTTCAAACACGAGAAAAAAAATGATGCAGAAGTCTCCACAAAACACAGAAGAATATATTATCACTCTATGGAGTTTTAGCAGGTTAATACAATTTTATTTAAATTCTGGATTCATTTGTTACTGTTATGTTGTCATAGTACTGATGAATCAGTATATAATGTCTTCTTAGCCAATATAAATCCTTACAAGTAACATGTTTTCGTTACACGCAAATAAACAGTCCGCCAAAAGTTAAGCACCACCTAACTTGAAATAGCCATATTTTTGATAATACGACAAAATACGACAACATACTCATGTTTTGTATAATGGTTTGATTAAAACAAACAATAAGAACATTTTGTGTCTTTTTGTTGATGTTTAAAGTCCGAATAAACAGGTTGAGTAACTTTGAGTAAATGTCATCATCGCTACTTTCGAAAACAGGTTTGAGTTTATTTAAAGTACACATCTGTCGTTACCTGTACAGGTAAATTTAAATCACCTTGTATTGATTATCTGTAATGGCAAGACGTAAGTTATCAGAAGCTGAAAGATGGCAAGCCATTGGCATGTCTAATGCAGGTATGAGCACAAGAACAATTGGTGACCATTTTAACGTCAATCACACAGTAATTCTCAGGCTTTTACGACGTCACAGAGACACAAGACACGTTAATGACATGCCTAGGTCTGGAAGACCTCGTAAAACTTCAAACCGTAGTGATAGATTACTGATTCGTCGTGCCAAAGCTAACCCATTCACACCTGCACCTCGTTAAGACAGCAATGGCCAACTGGGGGACACGTTAGTGTTCGAACAGTTATCCGTAGGCTTCACAGTGCTAATTTAAGAGCACGTAGAGCTGTGAGACATCATCGTCTGTTGCCAAGACATCGCCAAATTCGATTGCAGTGGGCCTTAGACCATCTTCACTGGAACATTAGAAATTGGCGTAAAATCCATTGGTCCGATGAAAGTAGGTTTCTGTTACGACCCGTAGATGGACGAATGCGTGTTTGGCGTGAGCGTAACACAGCATACAGTGAAAACAACATTTTCCCAACTCAGGC
>JAULBM010165513.1:0-17930 GCA_032357055.1 Geukensia granosissima | reverse complement strand
CTATAATTGGAACTTCTAGATCTGTTATGAGAATAAATATATGTTGACATTCTTTCATAAAAATAAAGATGTAATTCATGTTATTCTACAGCTTGGATGCAACTGCAGAAAACTGGTAAACAAGGGATATCACTTAGAAACTGTATAAATATTGGTTAATAAAGCTCGTTTATTAAAACACAACCGATTGGAACTTAATCAGTTACTTATACAAAAAAGAAAGGTGTTCTTAATAATATTATTCAAGATGTTTGAATATTGTCTCCATTTGTGTCAGCCATGACTCTCGACTCAATAATTAACATAAAGATTAATTATATTCAATATTTTTTGCATGCTGTCTTTCGGCACTTGCACAAACCTTGTTTTATTTGGCTATTGATAGTGTTTTCACTAAATCAAGCCGGACTTGTGTTGATTGATCTTTAGTTTTAGCTTATGAGAATCAATTTTTTTATGAAATGTGTTTGGATTTGGACTAACTGTAAAAACTAGCGAGTACCTTTTCTAGGTCGGTACATCTTGTTGTCTCTTGTGAGTGTCTGTGCACTATGAACCGACATCAAAAAATAAAACTGATGCAGTTTCTCTTTTCGACTCCCGGGTCAAACCAAAGTCATGAGAATTGTTATTTGCTACCTATCCACTAATCACGCAGCATTTGGGAGTAAGAGCAAAGACTGGCCGACCCAGAGTCAGAATAGTGTCTGCGTAAAGTTGCAGGTTTTCCTGCGGACTGTTGCTTTCGTGAGATGGCACGTTAAAAATCCGACTCATCCTGTCGGTCTTGTACAAAGCAGGATTCTCTCGTCATTGGTCATTAATATGCATTAATTTATGTCGATATGTCACACAACTCTCACAGGATGAGAGAGATTTGAGTACTCATATACATATCTAATCCCGAAATACTTTTGTGTTCCTGTCCTAAATCAGGAGCCTGTAATCGACCCAGCTTGTTTACTAGGTGATGGATAGTGAAACTTCTCTCGTTAGGTGATGCCGGGCTATAATGCGGAAAGTCTGTCTGTTGACCATAGTTTGTAACGTGTTTTGAGAATAACACATACCTTACACATTTGTTACACTAAATGACCCCTTTCATATATCTCAAAAAAGAGAATGCCTATAGCCGCTACAAATGGCTGTATTCTCCGTTCGTAACCAACCCATTTTGTCATATTCCGAACTTTGAAAATTATGTATTTGTTAAATTTACATGTACTCATTCTAAAATGCCTTAAATGTTTGTCGCCTTATATTAAGAGAAAAATTTTAAATTAACCAAATAATGGCCAATAATGTCGAATAACGATATTCCAAAGCATCGCGCGAAAAGGCTGTCGCAGATTTCCCCTTTATTTTTGCTATTATGCACAGCATTTATAAATATTTCGTAGTGCGATTTAAATTTACGAGGCTCTATTCGGGGACACATTTTTTACCAGATGAACGTATCAGAAGAATTAAGCGATTGTGATAGTTAGGTTTAACATAGTTATATAATCTGTTCAAATAATAACATAACTAAAATTCCAAAGTATAAATTTTATTAACCCAGTACCTCGTACTTTGGAACACTATGGTTTAAAGCATTTAGCAAATCTGAATTATCGTATATAGATGTTTTGTTCATAATTCACTTCACTTTTAACGTGCGATCGATAGCTTACGGAGAAGATTAATGCAAAACTTCACTTTTAACGTACAATCGCTAGCTTACTGAGAAGATTAATGTAAATCTATTAATACTTTTTTATTTCCCGTGGTAAAGGTCGCGACCTTTGATAATCTTTTTCGTAAGAGTAAGCGGACACTAGTTTGGGTAATTTATCTTGTAAACAAGAAAGGATTCACATACTTTATTTTAGAATTCCTGGTGATTGACGAATTAGCGAGTACTGATAGACGGATTATCCAATCAGAATTGAACCGGAACTACTCTGTTAAGCGTTTGATTATTTATCCCGTCTCTCATGAGAGACGGGAATGACAGACGTAAAAAAACCCGGATGTGACGTTAACTTAACCACATAATGCCAAGGAATTCGAATGCAAGCGATGAGCTTAAGTTCAATATTGTTGTTGAAGAAGCAGTTAAGGATATAATGTTTTTTTCCCTTTTTTAGAATATACTAACAAATCATTTAAGAATGTAAAATCAGAATGTAAATTCTAATTACGAATAAAGAGAATCCGTAAGCAGACTCACACGTAAGGATTTCGCAGCTCTTCGATGACATAATTCAAACTTTTCCTAAAAGGAAACCAAATTCTGAATTAGATATAACAGATATATATAAGTTAGAGCAGAGTTATAAAAAAGATATTAAAAATTCGCATCATGGGAAAATGACTATTTTACTCAATGTTGAATTCAAGTCAATGTTATAAAAAGATTTTACTCTACAAATTTAATCCTTAGATACATTTGACACATACAGTTTTTTTTTCAAAATCAACATCTCGACACGTACACATGTTTCTATTTTTGGCCACTAGCCTTTATGGTGAATGAAAATCCAGCAAAGATTTGGAATTTAATCACTCTCAAAAATCAAGTTTAGAATAATTTTCGGATTTAAGACTTTTTTTATTATTTTTTATTTGTTTTCAAACAAATACAATACAATACAAATACAACGTAGATTTTCACATAGCACATTAGACAAATTACAATAAAAAAGTGTCGCTCACACACCCATTTAAATACCAGCATAAATATCAGCTTATAAATAAACCAGATAGTCTATTCCATATTTTACAAATAAGAAAAAACTTTTATTTAGAAAAACAAATAATTTTTCCAAACATATTAGTCAAAAACATACATGCGACCAATGCTATTAGAGCCAAAAACCTCCCATGATCGAAAAAATTATTAAAGGGAAAGACCACCTTTGTTATAAGCAGGATTGAAATCTTCAAAATTACATGTAGATATTTTTAACAAGTTTATTTCAACACCATGCCATCCTTTTTAACTGCACAAATGAAAAAGGGAAATGTTCGAAAAGTTTATTTTGTCATCCCCGATCCGACAGAAATGCTGACAATATCCATTTCCTCCCACTACTAACACACAAAAAAAAAAAAAAAAAAAAAAAAAAAAATAAAAAAAAAAAAAAAAAACAATCCTCGAGTTGCAGATCTCGTCCTCCTTTAATACGTAGCTTCTCGATCTCTCTATCTGTAAATCTGGCTCGAAATTAATGAAGTCCCAAATTTTTACTATCTCCAGACATCATACGCGATCATCAAATGTTTACCTATTCACTTTACTTTACAAACCGACTTCGTGACGTCACAACTATACCAATGATGGCGGATCACATTGGCGTGGGAAATTTTAAAACAGCGGTTTTTACAGTAAGAAGTGCAGATTCATATTTTTTCATTTGATTTTCATGACCATTTGACCGATAAGCTTTAATATTTTAACTTTAAAAAAACACGGTCTTTTCCTTTAACATTTTCGACAATCTAGGAAATTCAAGTATCTTAATGACGTAAACAACTTAAGCGTGTACACTTTTGTACAAAAAAAAGAAATTCGAGTTCATGTATTTTGTCCATTCAAAAACAGTTTAAGCAAAAAATATTAAACTGATGTTTTATGACGTGAACATTCTTCTTTGTAAAAAAAACTCGGTGCAAAAACAATGCTGCTGACTTTTTAGCAGTATAGATACTGATTTAATGATTTTTGAATATATTTAAAGATTTAATGACTTTTGAATATATTTACAGATTTAATGATTTTTGAATATCTTTTCTGATTTAATGAATTTGGAAAATATTTAGAAAACACGTTAACGTTTTTTTTCTTAAAGAAGAAAATAGAAATACATGGCATGCATACGCGGCCATTAACAAGTTATTAACATACCAGGAATTCGAAGATACCAAAGGGGCAGACAGAAATCGTTGAGTCGGAAGACATACAAGACCATGGCCAACAAAATGAAACTATAGGCAAACATAGAACACACAAAACTACACTGACAACTAAAGCTGGAGTAACACAAACCCTACATACAAGCCATTCTCAGCTCAAAATGCATCGTAACAAGTCACTAACAAACCTGCCATCGCTAACCCAATACAGCTTCATATCATATACGTACATACCACCAACCATCAACCATCGGTCCATAAAGCATCGTTAAATAATAAAAATATTCCCGATACATGCTTGCCTTCATTGCATTGTAATTTGTTATTATGAAAAATACAAATAACCAATGTTGAATTAAATATGGAGTATTTTCATATGTTAAATGTAAATTTCAAGGAGTAACCTCTCATCAGTAGTATTATACTCCAAACGTAGGAAGTCCAAGGTCTAAACATACCAAGCACTTTTATCCAAACAAATCGAAACTGGGAGCCAAATTCAACGGCAGGGAACTACTAAGTGCAATACTATGAAAACAGCCAACATTGGTAAAATTGTATCGCAAAATATTATCAAAATTCCGTTCATCGTAGACCCAAAGAACGTAATTATATGTTTTCAACTATATGGTTTAAGGCTGGTCAGATCATCGGGCAGAAAATAGTTACCTAATGTAGTTAATAAAAGAGATTTTTTCAGGGAAATTATTTTTAAAGAGGTAATGTCGGCAAGATTTGCATCAATGTTAAACTCAGCAAGGATTTTTATGTGGGTAAAAAAAAGAATTCGAAGATTCCATGAAAGGGTCCGACAGAAATCGTTAAATCAGAAGACAGACAAGACGATGGCCAACAAAAAAAAGAACGAAAGACAAACATAGTAAGCATAACACTACACTGAAAACTTGAGCAAGAATAACAAGAACCCTACAAGAACTATGGTGAATTCAGATGCTCCGAAAGGATAAGCAACAACTGCTTCACAAGTGGCACCCGTCGTGTTAGTAGACAAAACATTTATACAGTCGCAATCAATGTTTATCAAAACCGGTATAGGAACGGATTTATTGTCACGACACTGTGAAGATATCCATTGTTATTTGTGAAATGAATATTTCATACTGGCCAATCAAATTATGATCGCAAAATCAAGGTAAGCCCCATATTTGACCCAAATTAAAGATTTTGTGAAACAACAATATTAGTTGTTGTGAACAAGTTGTTTAAAAGCCGTCTTTTAACAATTCCTCGCGTATACTTATATAATTTTCAACATTTCGACAAAACGGCAGGCTATTTTGACTATAATAGTTCCCGTAAAAATGCAAGATTTTTCGCGCTTTTTCAAAATAGATATGAGCATACAAAAACATCACTGACTTAGATATTTAAACTAAACATTTGTAGTTGACAGATCATTAACTCGCAAAGTTTGGTCCTAGGTTTTTGTGCGATCTTTATCAAAGCGACAAAAATTGTTTAAGATATTGTATCAAATAAAGTATTTCTAAGTATTTCCAGATTTAAGGCAATATTTAAATGCACCATGTGGCCGTTGTAGAACCAATAAAGGTAAAAAGGAGTTGGATTATCTTTTTATACATTTTTTTCAATACAAACGATTTGGAATAATATATATATTAGCCACTTTCCTTTTTGGCTAGATAGAGCGTTGTCACTTGAAAATCCTAGCAACCAATATACAAACATACCATCCATCAAACGCCCATAACGCATCGTAAAATGCCAGTGCTACTCCTGATGCTGTGCTTGTCGTTCCTTCAAACCCGGTCTTCATTGTAGCAGTATTACCTGTTATTGTTCAAATTAAAATGACAATTTTTTTACTCATATTTTATTTAAATAAACATGAAATCTTACATTGTCGATGGTTGGCTATGGCATATTTGGGAATTTTAACATTTTAAAATGTTGTTTTCTAACCGAGTCGTTTTAAAAGTTAACCTTTCAACAACATTATGACGTATTTTTGGGTTGATTGTCAAAGTGACAAGGGTTATAATGGGAGGTATGGAAAAACAATCGTTATGCAGCTGGGTTTGGAATGTTGATTTTTGATTGGATAATGAAGAAATTTTCCGTGACTGCATCAAATCCACGTTTGATGCTGTTAAAGAAACTGCGCAAGCGCAAACGTTCATTTTATATTCCGATTAAACGTTTAAACGTAAATGGAGTTAACAGTATTGTTTCTTTGATTTGTTGGATGCAAATATCCGTTTACTGGCTCCGCTCCAGTCACATCAATGTTCGTGAAATATCTTCAACTGATGCTGGTATATCTTCAAATACATTGCCGTTAATTCCTTATTGTAATCCGTTAAAATATCGGATCATGTATATTTCATCCTATCAAAGGCTATAAGTTTGATTACGTTTGGCTAAACACTTTTCTCACAACGGATGAAAAAAGATATGTAGTATTCCTAGCTTATTTCACATATATCAGGTACATAGTTCCACATTTTTGACACAATTGTTACATATGAAAGACTTTGTTTTACTTTGTTTGCTAGTTGGAGATTTTGTTGCAAAGTTTCAAACTGGTAAAAGCCTGTTTTAAATTATATGTTTTACCTTGTCCAAGTCTGACCAATCCTCCAATTATAATGATGAACAGAGCAATCAGCTTGGTTGCTGCGAAGAATACTTGTACACTGGCCGCCGCTCTCGTGTCATAACAATTAATTATTGTAAGTGTTACTAAAAAATATTTGTCATTAATAACGACTGGAAAGTTATACATGTATTTCATATTTTTATATTTCTTTAATGTTTGCTATTGTATTACACATTTGCAGTGTCGTACGGTGAAATTGATAGAAGTTAAATGAAGTTGCAAAATTCTTTCATCTTAAGCTTCCAGTCTGAATTGTTTTCTGAAATTTTTGCAGTCGAATTTATTTTTGAATAAAATTATAAACCTGAAAATGCATACCTATTGCTGTGGCTGCAATGACCTTGAGTGGCACTTCCGGTATTCCACAATATGGCAGGAACGTTATGACGTACGATGAAAACGTTAATGTAATGATAGCTACACTTGACGGTGTTAGCACTATAATCTTAGTCCATGCAAATAGGAATGCCATCATGCGACCCATGGCTTTGTACATGTACGCATACTCTCCACCAGATTTTTGAACGATACAGCCCAATTCCGCATACGACAATGTACCTTTAATAAAGCGAGAATGAAAAAAAAAAATCATTAAAAACAGCTCATGCTGGAAGAGTATTCTATCTCTCTTTGAATTATCAATCACGTGGTTAAATTTTAATTTGACGTTTAAACATTGTATTTATACTTAACTGATTTGTCACTTGGTCCGTCACTCATGTTTGCTTCAGGATCAGCATGTTTTAATTTTTAGGTTTTTCAGTTTCTGAAGGAAATGGGTCTAAACGGATTTAATAATAGGCTTTATGGAACAATAAAAGTCGTCAAGAGTTGGTAGTTTCAACTTTTCCAGTCAATAAGAAACGGAACCTGGATTCTATAGAGTACTCATTGCTGATTAATCTGGCAAATCCACGTTTTACTGGTAAATGCGTTAAGGCGTAACGGTCTCAGACGCTACTGGTGTATTCTAAGTGTGGTCAGACCACTGTGGGATACGCTTGGCGTTTGAAATTCTAGAGAAATTTACCAAGGTTCCTTCTTTAAATCCAAGTGATCTGCTGACTCTGTTTATTATGTGGTTAATAAAATCATTCTACGATAGCGTTTAGGTTACCTTTACATCCAAGTATGGATTCTGTGTAACTGAATCTAATACATGTCCATTCAAGTTATAGGAGTTAACATGGCATTTCCTATGTCATTGACGTACATAGAAACATGACAGGGCCTTATACAGTACCATGTGGTACACCAGACTTTACATGCACAATGTCCTGAGCTGGATGATTCATTCTACATCTACAAACCTTTTGGTAGTCTCTTTGTCAGCCATCCATTGATGTTACCATTCATTCCAAAGTAATATAATTTTGTTTAGCAGTCTGTTATGTGGCACGATGTCGAAGGATTTAAGAGGATAACTTGTGGTTTATTGTCAAGACTGTATTTCTTCCACTGTGATTATTAATTGTGATTCGCAAGATCTCCATTGTCTCAATCCATGTTGGAAATCGAAAAGAATGTTATTTCAAATGAATCAGTATATGTCTGAAGAATGATGTGCTCTAATAATCTACATGGAATTGATGTTAATTAAACGGGTGATAATTTAACTGGTTTACTTCTGTCTCGGTTTTCAGTAATGCTGCTCTTTTCGCAATTTGTCAGTCCAAATTAAATATCCACAACCAAATGCAACTACAGTTTCATGTCATCGAATTAGAGTTGCTTAAGATGATTGACAGTTATCGGTAATAAAGTAATATTTTCTTAGATTTTGTTGCCTGGTACCTGCATTTCCAGCATAAGGAACGTATCTGCAAATTGAACAATCTAAAATACTTCCTCCTAGAATCCCCCATCCCTAAAGCTTCGGACTAGAGGCGAGATTTTGCGAGGTCTTCAAAACGAATTCTTGGATGAAAATCGATAGGACGGAAAATATATTTATTGCACTAGAAGGGATTTCTTATATACAAATACCTACCTAATAAACACAGAATTCCAGCTGCTCCCCATACTATCAAACTTAGTCCTACCGATCCTGTTTCTGCTAACACTCCCTTCGGAGAAATAAATATACCAGAACCTAAGGAGAAATATCACCGTTGCTATATATATATCTTCGATTTCTTTACTTACCTCTGCAAGATATCACATTCCGAACATGAAAGTTTATTTGCTTAAATTATGGTACAGCGGTTTGGTTCAACATATTCTTTAAAATCTGAATGTGTTTCTGTTTTAACCATATTTGATGGTCTGATAGTTATTGTCCAAGACATTTCTGTAATAGGCAAATCGCTCCAAGATTTATGATGTACGTTGTTTTTAGTTTTTAAATGTATTTCAGTTTATTAAAATTAAATTTGTTTTCTTCCTAAATAAACGTCACAATGTCTGTTCAGTTCGAAGAGAGGTCTGTGAAATAACGACGATATGGATATACAGAACGGATTTATCTCGTAGAGCATTCAAAGTCAATTTTATTCAAAGTACCTGTACAATTTATTGATATATTGTATCTTACTTTCCCACGAACAACCACACAGTAAGACTCCAGTCATTTATGATACATTTTATGATGAGTTGATCGCAGCAAAATTATACCTGAATATGCACGAGTAAGATTTGGATGTACTTGCAGTCATCTGATGAAACACGGGATTTCACATCATACTTCTATCATGGAAACGTGGAAAATAAAGCTCGGAAATTCATACTAAATCCACATTGTCTTTACATTCATCTTATTAAGATTAATTAAGAATTAATCCGTAAAGGATTATTATTAACTGTTTTAATGTTTAAATGAAGTTTTTATTGGTACTAATATTGACTTTCTTGTTAATAGCTTATTGCGAAACTAGACAGTTTATATTTGTTATAATATTTTTATATTGGCGTTTGCACAATCCCATGATTTCTTTGACTTCTAATGATATTTAAACACTTAATCCAATTGGAAGTGTTTTTATGTAACCGAAAACTTGGTTTCTTGATCGGTTGCTTTTGGATACTAAACTAGCAGATAGCCATTGCGAATACTCTTCGAGGTCGATATTTTTGTTGCGTCATGTGTTAGTTTTAATTGTACTTGTTGTTGGTTTTCAGTATCGATCTCTAAAGTTAAATCCAATCAACAGATTTTGTGGTACATTTTCATTGCCGTTTTGTCACATCACTGTCCACGGTTACGGTGGGTATTGCAACCACAAACTCGTTAAACCCTGTCACATACTTACAAATGTAATGTGCCTGTCCCAATCCAGGAACCTGTAGACTTGTTGTTGTCCTTGTTTAATTAGTCATTTATTGTTATTTGTTTACAATTTTTTCAACAGATAAGTTCAATGGTCGTGTTTTATGAATAGTTTCACATTCTGTATATTTGGGGCCTTTCACAGCTTTCGTTATGATATGGACTCCGGTTTGTTGAAAGCCGTAATGGGACCTGTAGAAGTTTAATTCGACTGGTATTTGTAAGATGGCTTTCTTCTATTTTTATATAAAATTACATCATAATAAACATCCACCTTTATGACTAAAATATAAAAATAGGAGATGTGGCATGATTGTCATTGAGACAGCCATCAGAATGTATATTAAGCTACATGAATAAACTACACCAAAAACACACATTTACCCATATAACTAAAATCACCTAGATAAACATTCACTTATAGGAACAAAATCACCTAAATGAACATTCACCTATAACAAATAGAGATGAAAAGTTAAGGTCGTGAAACAAAGTAATACGTATTTTCCTTTAAAATAAATCCATCCATTCCAGAATGATGCATCATTGTGTTAACAAAAATTCGAACACAAATTCATTAGATAAAACGTATATCAAATAACAAACAACAACATTATCTAAAATGTACAGTCAACTTCTTACTGACACAAAACAAAACATAATGATTGAGCAGAATTAATTCCTTTAAATAGAAGGAAGAGCTCAGGATTATCAGTATGTCTATCTGGTTAGAGAATTTACCTGTTCAACTGTTTTGCGTTATTTTCACCGTTGTTCACTTTGAAAAGGGGAGCTTTGATCTAACAAAAGTGTTTACCCTGCTGCATACTGCATGCATGATCATGTACACATAGTAAGGAGTGATGTTTATTGGCTTGTTCTTCATTAAATATGATGGAAAATGTCATTGTCAAAATCAACTTATTCTTTGTGGAACGTGTTCTTCCTCCATAGGCGGCTCTGTCAGACAGAAGGGCCTGCTGGTGGACCGTCTGCTAATTTGGCGTCGGTTGGTCTGATTTGATTTTCAAAATATACCACTCAGAAGGTAAGAAATATTATACTCAGTTTTCCACCGAAGAGTAAATTCCGTCGCTAAGGAGTATTTGGTGGTTGGGCAGGAAGTTTATATTCTCAAAGAACTATATCGGATTGGGGACGCAAACGCATTGCCCAATGTTAATTAGAAATGCTGCTCGCAGAACATTAATATCTCATAATAAGTGTTTAGTTGCACGGCTAAAATTCCCTCCACTAACATTCCAGATTTGGCTTCCTGTGGCCAGAAAAATCCTTAGTCTGTAGTCCTACGAAACATTTCTCCATTCTCGATAGTTACATTATCAATTTTTAAAGCTCTCACCAAGGTGCGAGCTTTAAAATTTCAACTATTTCGAGTAGAGAACTAACGTAATCGTTTGGTAGCAGGAGAGTTTATATATTAAACAAGCCGTAACTCCTTGGTTTAAAAAGTCGCTTTTGCTGCACAAAACATTTCTAACGATCGATTTAACGACAGAAAATCTTACCAAAACGCTCTGCCAAATCGTTCACCCCAAAAAGGGAGAAGCGAAAGAAAACCGAATGGCCATAAAAATAAGGGAAAGTTGACAAATAGGACAATCTTAAGAACAAAAGGAAACAAAATACATATACATATCAACTAAAAACAAACATACAACTATGAAAAATGGGGACAAAAATCGGGGGTGAAATCGTGAACTTAGGTGGTCTGAAACGGTGAGCAGGTTGTCCATGCAACAGTATGACCCATGTCCGATGCAATTCATTATATTTTGTTGTTGTTTTTTTATTTCAGTTACAGTTTCTTGAATCCTACAACCAGACTGGACATACGTTTTATTGTCCTTATTTTGCACTGACTATTGTAACCTGTGACAAAACCAAAACAATAATCAGAAAAAGGTTTATTTTGTTTTCAGAACCCATCTCTGCTAATTGACGGTATATCGATAATAAAACATTTTTTCGAATCGCCCTACGGATAGATTGTATTTTAAAGCATCAGAGGTACCAACCTCGGGGCGTCCGGGGTACATAAATAGGCTGTATGGTTTCTTAGCCTGCAGTTAAAACCCTGTCAACCTAGGCGGGATGAATATTTACTCTAGCACCTCGAGAGAAGTCATGGATATAACACCTCGTAAAGGGACACCCGTTTGTGTAACTGGATGCATAATTTTTCAACCCATCTCGGACGTTTTGAGAGAATGATATGCTCTAACCACGTGTACATTAAAGATCCCTTCGCAACAGCGTGGAATGAGTGACCCGTTGATCGCCAATAACTTAGGCAAACAACAAATTTAATTTAGTCCCTAAATGATTTATTGTTTGATAACTTGTTCAGTTTTTAGTTCAAACGTATTTTATTAGCAAACAATATAATAATAATACAATTGCAAATAGGATTCGGCAACATTAAACAACATAATAAACGTACTTTCCCTTCACAAATACAACACACAATGAATAATTTGCAATGGTGCTAATAGACAATGATAATACACATGCATGTATCTTTAACTATAGAAACACAAATTCGTATTATCAACATATTTATAAATTAGAAAAAGAATGAACTGAGGAGTGATGAGAGAGAAAGAGAGGGAGAGAGAGAGATTATGGGACTTGATCAAACATTTGAAATTTTAATACATAGTTATTTCTACATTCGCTTTGTACTTTTTAAACAGGAATGATAACTTGATCTCGTCCAAAATATGCAAGAAATATTTAATAGTGGGCGTAAAGCAACAATAAATCAATCAATTATTAAAGTACTTGTTGTTAAAATGCGTATAACGGCGAGCTTTCTTGCAAAGTTTAAAGTATTTGTTGGGGAATTCGATCTTTCAATAATAATTTTAAAACATATTTAAGTTTAAACATCCTAAAAAATACATACCTATTACTGTGCCTACGATAAACGACGTTCCACTGATAAGGCCCACGGTCTTCTTCAGATTAACGGTATTTTCTATGACAATTTCACTTTTGTCATCCAGTGATCTATTGATTGGTCTTTTACGCAATTTGTCATTGTCATTGGGACCATCTAAAATAAACGGACTGATGTTAAGTTAATCATCTTATTATTATTTAAAAAGTTCTATAATTTAATGCAATTTAGGCAAATATAAAGCTCGTGCATGCAGTCTATGTTTTCGTTTGGCACAAATTTATAGTAACAATTTGTACATCATTTTATTGAGAAGGGACTTGTACCTTATAATTGTCTTCCTTCTTATGTCTATGTCACAATAAGCTGTAAGAATCGATTTGCTCGTAAGATTACAACTATGTATGTGTGACAACATTATGTTTAAGACAATATTAGATTTGATAAAATATATAAAACATACGAATTTAAGACATAGAATAAAAAATAATATTGAAGTTCAAATTCCGATATATTGAAAGTACTTTTATTGATACAATACGACTTTGTATGGTTTGGGAAAATGTTAGCTCATAGGTTCTTGATTGTTGTTTTTTACGTGCAGCATATTAAAATTCAAAGGAAAATACGTGTTTAGTTGCGGCACTTTAATTCACGGTTTCATAGAACCACTGCTACCCCATGAAGAATTAATAAGACGTTATGTTGAATGAATCATGTTGAATTACTTTTAAAATAATACAACGATTTCCAATTATATTCAAACTGGGCGGTTTACAAACAAATTTTCCACAAACAAAACATTTAAAATGCAAGTTGTACAATGAAGTAACATCTGATATTTGTGTACCAAAATATGGCTATTGTTCTATGTTTGTTTTTCGTAACATTTGTTGGCCGTAGTCTTGTCTGTCTATCGACTTAACGATTTCTGTCTGCCCCTTTGGTATAAATGTGTATGTACTTAACCTTGTTTATCTTTGTATTGCTTTTTGACTATACGTGCCTCATATTGTTAACATATTCAGAAGTTCAAGTGTTCCCAATATAAAATGTCAACACAAGTTAATAATAAGATATGATTCAATTTAATGATATTCTTATTTCAATGATTGAACATGTAAATCGTTCTTATGACAGAGTCTTGAGTCAGCCCTTTAGAGACATGTCTCCAATTACTATATCATCCAGTCAGCTGACCAGTAATAAGGTCATGTCCAATGCTGGTCAACACTGATTGATGACGTATTGTGGTTAGACACTGTGTCCAATGCTGGTCAACACTGATTAATGACGTATTGCGGTCAGACACTGCGTCCAATGCTGGTCAACACTTTGATGTCTCCAATGCTGGTTAAGACTGTTTGATGACATATTTTGTTAGAGACTGCGTCCAATGCTGGTCAACACTATTTTTGATGCGTTGTGTGTTAGACAGTGTTCAATGCTGGTCAACACTGTTTGATGGCGTATTGTATTAGACACTGCGTCCAATGCTGGTCAATACGATTTGATGGCAAATTGTATAAGACACTGCCGAAATTTGTACTAGATTCAACAATTCATTATCAATATTTATAATCATTTACTCATTTAACAATACATATTTTTCAGGCAAATTTTATCCATAAGTAAAGTGACGCGCACGAATACTTAATGATTCGAAATATAAATTTAACTTTAAATGGACGAAAAGGTTCTAAAACACTTTCTTATTGGTTGTCTGGTGTGGTCAAGTAAAACTACACACCGTGTCTACATTTACTGTCGGTGCTACTTCAAATCAAGGAAGGAAAATCGAATGATCATCAGCTAGTTTGTTGGATTTGACTTCCTCCGAGAAAAGACAAAAAACATGAGTTACCAGTAACGGTAAATGGTCAGACCTTTGATAAAACTGGCTATGGTTCCTATCAGACATAACGCTTTATTGCATTTCTATGAAATGAAATAGTTTTCATGATTGTAGGTTCCTAAACTATCAAAACTTTTTAAATAAATCATTAACCGGTTTTCGATTTTTATAATTTTTTACCTGAATAAACAGTCGAACGTTGTTATAAAATTACCCATTGCTAATTTTTGATTAGTCATGATAACTTCGGATAACCTTGGACCCTTATGAAAAAAAAATATTAATTTACGGAACTGACCGAACTGGCAATAGATGAGGTAGATAGGAGGGGTTATGGCACAATATTGGTGAACATGAAGAATACATTGATATTTTAAATGAACCCTTAAGGCTTGCATAATGATTTTCGTTCGCTTTTAATCTAAATGTTTTATATGTTGTATCATTGTTTAGAATGGCTGAGGGAATTATCTCCATAAGCAGTTACAACATTACATACAGATAGATAAAATTTATGGTGAAAATATTTACGTTACAATTGTAAACGTAAATATCAAATCTTTATAAGTTAAATAAAAAAGTATTTGCATTCAAACGAGTTGCTATTTTGCAGAAAATCGTTAGATTCTACACACAAGAATTTGTCTATAAACATATTAAGGATATGGCATGTATGCATTTCTAAATATTTCGAGACCAATTAAGACCGTTTAAGTTCCCAATATGTCCCCGATTTTCATAATTTATGCACACACATTCAGGAGAAATTATGGTAAAATTGCAGTGTTAGCCTTACTAATGCCAAATAACAAAATATGAAGTGGAAATAAGCATATAACTTTCAAAATATACTCGCAGAAACTTGCCTTCATTAGTTACGTAAATATCGGCATAAATGTTTTTGTACTTAAAAATTCATTAATTTTTTTTTGAGAAATATATCGCACTAAGCAGAAAAAAATGAAAATTATAGCCTTACCTTCATTTAATTAATTTAAATTAAAAAATTATACATTCAGATATTTTACGTTACACTTCAATCATTCTGTTTAAATTTAAAAAAAGTAAATTTAGCTTAGAAATTATTCAAAAATTTAATTTGCAACGATATTTTAGTTTTTACTCTAACAAAAAAATATACAGTTTATAAGAAATATATAGTTTTGAAAATTGAAAAGCTAAGTCATTTTTGCAAAATATGACCAGTTTTTTATTTATCTAGTTGTGGAATTTTGTTTGAAGGGATGTCCAAACCACCAGGTACTTCACAATCCTCTATCATTGGTCTGCCAGGCTGTCCTAATGCCAACATCACACTTGTTTCCGTCCTGAATATGCATGAAATATTTGCCACTGGACGTTAAACAACAATCAATCAATATTTGGTAATAGACTTAATTATTTAAGGACAGTTACATGGTTAAGTGGGTAACCCTTTGGTTACAGAAGGTTACACACTAAATTAGAAATCTGAAAAACCCAGGTAATATTGGTTACATTCACCATGTTCACTTTACATATTTATTTTCATTGTATTTTCATAAAAGACTCTATAATTATTTAGGACAGTTGCAGGGTTACATAGGTAACCCTTTTGTTACAGGTTACAATTGTATAAGTTGCAGGGAAAAAACAAATGTTACCATGTAACCACATTGGTTTACAAAGCTTATATAAGGGTTACATATACCGATATGTTTAATTACGGACACATTTTTGGACATACATGATATATGTATGTCCGACAATGTGTCCCAATTTAAACACATCAGTATTTGTAACCAATGCTAATATGAGGTAGGTGAGACCTGATTTGCCAGCAAAATTGTCTTCAACATCTGGAATTGACGCTTCAATCCAGTTTCAAAACATTAATTTATTTTCACATTCAGCAATTTCTGATTTACAAGATCTCACGAGAAGACCAATTTTTTTTCATCAGCATCACTGTGGGCATGGTACACTTTCTAGGTTGATACTTATACCATATTTTCCAGATTCGCTGGTATACTAATTGGTTACAAACAGTTACAAGTTAACAAGCATTTATATTGTAAATTTCCTTTCCTCCCAGTTTCATTAATATGTTACAGTGTCTTTACATATTTTTGGCAATTTCTTATATGGTAATTATACTCTTCATTATTTAGGACAGTGACATGGTTACAATGGTAATATGTTAGTAGACTTATATAGGGGTTACTATTGGAAGCCTTAGTTAAACATAAGATACTATTGAAAGTACACAAGAATCTTCGTATACTGGTACTAACATAGACTGACAAAAATCTAGGTGAATCTGTATATAAATACTTTCAATTTGTTCCGTAAAACTGAAGACTCCTAGAGTACAATATATAGCCACAGAACAGGTAAATTCAAACTTATATCCAACACATTTATTTTTGTAGGTCCACCAAAAGTTTTGATAAAAAAACACCAAGACTGGGGAAATTTTTCTGAATTTCTCCAAATTTCCCCAACAATCTCCAAGGTCAGACTTGAGTGTTTTTCATACAAAACTATATGTGTTTTATTGTAAAAAACTCCAAAACTGGTGAAATTTTTCTGACTTTCTCCAACTTTCTCCGAATTTCATTATCAATCTTTGAGGTCAAACCTGAGTGTTTATATCTGTGTACTGCAATGTACATGTAGCAATTGTGTATAATATCTGGTGTAACATTTCATCATCAGTCTTCGAGGTCAGAACTGAGTGTTTATATCTGTGTACTGCAATGTACATGTAGTAATTGTGTATAATATCTGGTGTAACATTTCATCATCAGTCTTCGAGGTCAGACCTGAGTGTTTATATCTGTGTACTGCAATGTACATGTAGTAAATGTGTAGAATATCTGGTGTAACACCACTGTTCTATAGTCATTGAGGAGCATCAGATAGTAACAGGTCTTATACAATTTACAATTGAAATTAGTCGTAAGTTATATTTTGTGTCAAAATTAGTAGGAATGTGCGTTAACAACATCTAATAATAATAATAATAATAATAATAATAATCTCTGTGTTTCCAAAACAAACTTTTAAGGACAGTAATGTTGTAAAAAAATTACTTAAATGAAAGAGCTGTAACTTAAATATCTTATTTGTGCCTTAGAAAATGATACATGTACATACACTAAGACACTTATTTTGATAAATTAATCTGGCAAATGCACACAGGGACGTATATAGAGATATACGTCCCTGATGCACACAATGAACAACTTCTTGGATTCAAAAACAAAAATAAGCACACGTAAAGGACGAGGGTCGTTAAGGCCTATTTTTGGCCCAAGGATATGGCGAAAAAATGAAAATTGGCTAATATCTATTATTTTATATGTTT
>JAULBM010165402.1:0-17931 GCA_032357055.1 Geukensia granosissima | reverse complement strand
TGGGTATGTTTTTTTTTTTTTTTTTTTTTTTTTTTTTTTTTTTTTTTTTTTGCTTATTTTGACACAACGTTTTTTAATTGGAAAGTCGTTTAATACCGCATAATAATTTAACATATCTTGTAATTCTGGGAAAACCAAAGGGCTGGGCAAATAAACAAGAAAAATGAGTTGCATAAATAATACATAATTTGTCTAATTACAACGCCAGATTGACAATCATATTGCCGTATTAATCTAGCATACGTATTCCAAAATACAAAATTACCAATGTTGAATATATACGAAGAATTCTCGTATGCTTAATGTTAATTTCAAGAAGTAACCACTTTTCAGTAGCATTAGAATCAAAGCGTAGGAAGTCGAAGATCCAAACATAGCAAAAGATTTACTCAATTCAACGCAAATCGAAATGGGAAGCCAAATCCGACAGCAGGTTCAACTACTAAATGCAATACTTTTAGAGACCTTTCCGTATTTTAGTGCTTTAGAATTTTAACAAATGCAGCAAATGCACCTTTTGCGACATAATCATGATAATTGCCTTCCTTCAATAAAAAACTTGAAAAATCAAAATTGATTTTGAAAGTATTTGATGCGTAACTTCTGCTTTTCCGCGTTTTTCTCTAGATCAGTCATTACTCATAACAACGAAGTGACAATTTTACACACAAATATTATGAATGCTACATATTGGATTTATAATTGTTCTGTTAAGTTGTTTGAAGTTAATAAATAACTGCATTATTTCGTTGATAATGCATTTTTCGTGAGTAAAATATTGAGATTCACTCTAAGACTATAGGTTGTGACAAAGTATCAAGTTCGAGTTGAGTTGCAATTAGTTAGAATTCAACTTAACTAGGGTGTTGTCAGTGGAGTTCGAGTTGACATTCGTTTTAACTCGAGGTCATGATTTCTAATGTCATCTATTGTGTTGTACTTCGAGTAACTGTTTTAAGTTGAAGGGTGGGGGTATCTAAATATTTTTATATCCGCCAGTAATGATTTTTTCATTTCAATCAGACATTTAAATTTTTTTATTAAAAAGTTAAAAAATTTGTTTTATATCAATAAAAATCATGCAATTATTTCTATCTGGGAAGGGAGTTACTACCTGTAATAAACATACAGGGTCGTCTGGAAAATACTGATTATTTTATGAAATTTTTAATCAATATTTGGCACACATTTATCAAAAACCCTAATGCATGTACATATATTGGGATTGTCGACATTATAAATTATTCTGATTACAATATATTATAATTTAGTTCTTTCATAAAAAGATATAATTCGACATTATTGGTGATATTGCAAATGTTTATAGTTTGTTTGTTTATATCTGAAGAGTAGTTTATTAATATAAAAGATTTGGGGTTAATGTTAGAGAAACTACACTCCAACCACGAGAAAAACAGACACAACAAATCTAGACGTCTCCAAAGCCATCAACGTGGTCCGTTTCATAAAAAATTATTTTATGTCTTTTTTCTGTGTGCTTTTTTCGAACAAGAGAAAACTGTAGGTCATAAACTGAACTGCCATTTCTCTTTATATCTTAGTTGGGTCTTCTGGTGAGATAACCACGTCATGTTGTCATTCAGTAAAACCTATCTTGTCTAGCGAAACGTAATATTTTTAAAATAAGCACATGCATCAACACCCTTGGAAATAAGAAATTTCATTTCCGGTAGGGTTGGATATGAGTATTTTATTCTAATAGGATTGAACATCGGCTTTCCTATTGTTTATTTCTATTGTTACTTCTTGGAATGCACATAAAGCATATCGTATTGAAGATATTTATTCAACATTTGTCAACTTGTATTAATTGCAAATTACAATGTAAAGTTGAGCTAAACAACACTACATAAGTATCTATTACCTTTCAATTGATGTGCATTTTATGACACTGTTTACTGTAAACAATTGTGAAATAAGATAAAAAAACATTTTTGAAATATCAAAATGAATACCAGATGTTCATGTTATCATGCACCAAAGCATAAATATGGAAACTTGAAATAAGAACAAGAAGAGGAAAATAAATTGGTAAATGGCTGGACAAACCAACTAACTTCATAACCTACTAACTGACCATGCAACAAAGATGAGAATATTTATTTTATTGGTTTTGATTCTCGATACAATTACAAATAAAACAAGAAATAGCACATTTGTTGTCCTCCAAAAATACTTGCTGTTTATAAGAGCAATTAAAAAATCAGAACCCAACTGTTTGTCCTTAATTACGACATCGTGATTTAAAGCAAAATATCATTTTATGCCCATCATAGTTCAGGTGTTGAAAGCGGGGAAGGTGAAAAACCTGCCTTTTGGTTACTTTGCTTATTACATGAAAAGATCCGTCTACATCTCTTCATCTGTGAAGTGGATACTTCATTCCAGCCGACAATATCAACCAAAATTTCTGGTGTGATGGCTTTAACCGAGTAGCAACATATCCCTGTTTCAGCAATTTTTGTGTCAACGACTAAGTTCCGTGTAGAAAGTAACTTTTTGACACATGCTATTGATAAACGAATGAACTGGGAAATGTATACGACATCTGAAATGTTTTGCCAATAAATGGGAAGTGAATCCCTACTCTTTAGTATAATTAAATTGAAGACAAGGATATGCGGCATACTTGGGAGTCTCTGTTGTATCTTTAATTTTTACCTCATTTGTGTAGATGAAGTGACAAAATCACTGAAAAAAACGTGTTACACATTTCATGCTTAAAGTCAACATTTAGCACCATTTCATAGAAAGTGTTCACAAACTGCTTTGATTGACGCTGTATTATATTAAATTTCTAAAATTTAATATAATATATACCTTTTTACAACATTTTTATCAATCGGGCGTTTGAAATATCTGTTTTAACACATTTAAAAATAGTTTTTATAGAAAATGGTCCCTGAATCCCCCTAGTGCAACCGTTTTAAAGAATTGCACTTTTCTCAGGGTAATTTAGCGCCGTGCTTTGTTTTTAATGCAAAAACTATGCACTTGACTGCCTATGCATGCAAAATGTTTGTAAAACATATCACGTGTTTCCCCCAGTTTCAAAAAAGGCATAATGGGTTTTCAACATTAAAAGGGAATTTGGAGTTCAGAGTGGCCCCTATGCAACGTCATAACTAAGATAAAGGGGGCATATGATAGTAACTATTATTCTCTACTTGAAAAGTATAAAGAACATAAAATACCGTACTGTTCAACATTTGTTAAGCCTAAAATTACAAACATATCCTTAAAAATGAAAAATATCAATATAGTTTACGGAAAAGGACACGGAGTTCGAGAGGGCATCGTGGTGCTTGAATAAAAAGGGCATGGAATTTAACAGGAGAAAAATGCTTGGAAAAAATAAGAAAGAAATCATAGTCTTTTCTAAGTTGTTCATTTAATAGGATGTTATACTACATGTACTACTCGTTTTCAACTCAAACGAACAAGAAAATACTGATAGTACAAATGAACATTTATTATCCAAATTGCTATGTGTTTTGCTAATATCTTCATTTTTCTTACCAAACTTAGATATTTTAAGGGCAAGCCATCCATGAAACACGTGCTCCATACATGACAGTATCACCCCATGATTTTATTTTCAAATCAAATCCACCGGAAGAGAGATTAAATATTTCTGTAGAAACTCTAACATTCTGAACGTCACTTGAATCAAGAAGATAGAGTCCATAAGACAAAGCTGGTGTCTTTGTGAAGCGTGGGTTGAAATTAATGCGCGTTTGAACTGGAAACTTCGCTTCCGGGGATGTATGTTCTCCAAATACGCCTGATTGACCTGAAATTTATAATGAAATTATATATTTTCTCAATTAACCAAGAATTCATTTTCATATCATTATTCAGACTTCTTCTCACTAATGAAGTAAAATTAGGTATATTAAACAGTACTGTTCATCATTACATATACATCACATATCAAGCTATACGTCTCTCTGGTTTTTGCAGGATTTGATTTTGAAAGATCAGTATAATATTCTGTAACTATCTCTTCCTGTGTACAAGAGTATTATTTTAAATTTTGATGTTTTGATGTATATTATTGTGTAATTTTCAACAGGAGGCGAACGAAAATTTCCAGACAAAAGAGAAAAGTCGACACATACGGCAATCTTGAGAACACAAACAAGACGTAACATGACATATCAAACTAAAAATAAATACGAAACCATAAACAATGCAGACAACAACAAAAAACGGGGCGAACTTAAGTGGTCTGGACGGGTATGCAATTCCTGCCTCTTTGAATACACCCGCCGGATTATCCATTTTCCAACCTTTATTAGTCATTTCAGGGTAAAGGCTCTGTGGGCACCTTTAGATTTCAACATTTTGTTTATATCTACACATGAAGATAGCTATTGTTACGACTAGTTTAAATAACTTACAGCCTTGTCTTGATTCAGTGGCTGTAAAATAGAAGAAAAGGTTTAAAATTGATGTTGTATGCAAAACGTTTAATTAAATGTATACATCCGTGATACTAATCTTTGAACTTGTTGTTATCCTAGTATCCGGCTCATCGGCTTTGTACGGCTTTGAAGAATTAAAAAAAATGTATAGGCAATTTTGGTAAGTTTCAAGTTGAAGTTTATCTTTCCAAAAAAAATTCTAGTATCATTTAAAAACTTTGTACAAAGATAGGTCATGTAAAATTCAACATTGTTGTTAGAACCAATATTATAACAATGGGGTCATCGATCATTGCCAGATATTGGTGTAGAATTTCATTGCTGAACTCTAAGTAAAGGTTGAGTCTAAGGGCAATTCATATGACCATACCTTTAAACTGACAATGCAGTGTGTATGTTGACTTTTTATTTCATGTGTTATTCTATTAATAAATTTATTTTGTCATTTTTTATCTCAATTTTGCTTTTGATGATTTCATAACACATATCTTATTAAAAAATTTATGACCATAGATTGTAATTTCCTCAAAATTGTAATTGCGCCCTTAAGATTTTCGTTAGGTCTAGTGAACATATGTCTATGCTGGGATCTCATAAACAAGTACAAGAGTACACATTTCAAGTTTAAGTTGCTCATATATATATTTATTAAGGATTATATACCACCATTAGTTTTCCTGTTAAACCTATGGACATTTTACTAACATTCTCTATGTTTATTGTGTCAAATTTTCAACTGAAATTTTTAACATTTTAGCATGCACTCCTATCATTTATCTTTATCGCACACATCTTACCTGGTCTGGTATATATTTAACTAAAGGAATGAACATTTCAGCAAACATTCGAAATTCAAGCAGACCCTACTATAAATCGAATAAACCTCAAAAACCAAATGAATTGAGCCAATTACTATGCAATTCTTGGATAATATTGATAAGAATGCATGCATTGCTGCAAAAGTTTGCTGTATACATATTTTTAGAGAATTCGTGCAGTAGTTAAAGCTGAAGATTTTCTATAAAATTTCTAAAGGTTTAACCTTGAATGTTTTTCTTGGTACATAATGCATAATACAAACTTAAACTTTCGTTTGAAAACTGTAAATATTTGAAACTGGCCGATCGGCTCTGCAATTACGACTTAATTAAAGAGTTTACTTCTATATTAAGATTAAAAATTGGAAACGCTGTAATGATATTATTTTAAAAACTTGCCAATCAATACTTTATATGTCTTACCTTTCTGTAAAGCTCTCTGAGCCGTTCCTTCGATCCTGTCCATTCTGTTTTCTATGTTTTTAATCACATCTTTCAGCTGACCACTATAATTATCTATCCAGGAAAGGTCTTGACCAAAGTTGGTAGTTATTAAAAGAGTAAGGACTATTAACAAAGGTGAGTTCATTGTGGCTATTTTTTATCTGAAACAAAAGGGATAAAAATGTCTTTGCTGAAAATGTGGGAAACCTGTTTTAAATTATATTTCTCAATTTCATTTATAAACGAAAATGCAAATGATTAAATTTTTTTAGTTTCCTAGATTTAATGCAACTTATTATATTTTAAACATATACTTTGAAACTTGTTGCCCCCACAGCTGTCCATACCCACTGTTCTTCGTCTACTGTGTTTGGTTCTCAGACTTCCTAAATTGTGGTTCAAAAGTTATTGTTGTGAGAAAACTTCTTGAAATGTACAAATTGCACGTATTTATTTATCATAAGTAAACATGAACTTTAATATTAAAACTAAAACTTGGCAAAGCTGTAATGATATTATAACGCTGTTTAAGCTCAATCATGTATTGATCTTTTTTTTATTTGAAGGAACTTGTATTTAGCAGTGAAAATTAAATGAAAAAAAATTAACAAATGATTGAGCTTACATCTTACAGTATAAATGAATTAACTTACTCGATAGTGCTTAACAATTTGTTCAAAATCACGAATGATTATTGTTGTGAGTAATGAAAACCTGTGTGTTCAGGTCCACAACAACGGATTACTTAATCAATTGACCTTATGTCAGCGACAATTATGCGTCTTTTCTGGTTCATGTTTCCTGAGTAAAAATATTCTGGAGTGTCTGATCTGTTGTTTTTTCCGTTTCTTGTTTCCGAACTTTTGCTTATGTAATGACGAATATTTTTTCGCTTGTGTTTAAAATCTAACAGAAAATTAAATCTCATTGACTCCTATATGAGCCGTTTCTGATAAATTTTTAAGTTGATTTCATGATAGAGTGAAGAAATGCAATTATGGAAATTAAACATAATTTATGTATCAAAATTTAGACTAAATTAAAGATGATTTATGTGAAAGAGTTTTTTCAACAATAAAGATAGCCCAGCTTCTGTTAAGTTCTGCATTTACAAGTCAATAATGAAATGATCTTGTTGTCCAATCTTCCCGGAGATCTCTATCATTAAATCAAATTAAACTTAAGTTAGACATTTGTCTTTAGATGAAACTTCTGCAGAATGCTGTGTTATTTAAACAGAATTGTGCTGAAATGGTTCTCGTGATTCTATCTCAAAATCATATTTTTTACATTCCCTATAATCAAGGTTAACCCAGGGAAATTGGGTCTTAAATGACAAATGAGGAAATCGACAATCTACGAAAAAAGAAAGAGATATTTAGAGAAAACATCAAGTCAAGACTTCCCAAATCTAACGTATGCAAGAAGTCGCTTTAAATGAAAATCTGTCAGTGTGCAATGACAGACGATTAACCGTATTGCTCATTTTCGTACAAATCCTATTTTCCCACAATTACAGCCCGCTGACTGCATGCATCTGAACGTCAGAATACATGTGTATATTTTTCAACAAATACATTATAATCTTTTAAACTTTTATCTATGAAAATAAAAAGATATGTGGTAAATGTCATAGAGACTACACTTCAACCAGGAAATAAAGAATGAATTTACAAATCTAGAGGTTTTAACAAGGCCTCCAAAAAGGGTTGAATAACACTCCTTGTGAAAAGCTCTTAAATCGCCGCAAATAAAAAGTGAGTGCATAAAAAATATTGCTCTTACCTGAATATTATATTAAATGTGCATGTAAAAACCACAAACCCATAACCACAATGCCAGACTTTGGACGGGCGCGTAAGACATGTGGTGAGGTTAATCTAGTGACCCCCCAACGAGTGGTCAAAGGAAAAAATCAAAGAAAAATATAGGTCAATTTGTTGAAGTTGATTTTGTGCGTTATCTTGCTTAAACGTAAAAAATGACTCAATGAAAGTGTTGGTTCAAAATGTTATTAAGTTTTATCTTGTAAAACTTTATATTTCCTTATTTATTTGCCATCTGCCATCGATTTAAATTGTTTTAATGAGAAATTTCAATGGTAAAAGGGAGATAACTCAAAGATAAAGCATTGGATTGTTTCAAAGTTGTCTGAACTTTTTCTTCCATGTCTTATGGTGCATAGTTAAATCATATAACGAGAAATTTCAATCCTAAAAGGGAGATGACTCAAAGGAAAAATGTTCGGATCTTATCCGTCAATATGTTACAAAATTGTACCTTGTAGAACTGAACATATTTAGTATTACATGTCATCAACAAACTATTTAATCAAAATCTAACAATGTTGTATCTTGTAAAACTTAATATTTTCCTCATTACATTCTCAGTTTTTTTTCAAATAATAAATCCACATTTTCTCTTTTAAATGTTGTCAGCCACTATGTATTCACACTTACCAAAAATAAAATCCTTGAACATCACCGTTAGTTTTGTCTTCTTTTAGAATTTCAACTATGAAGGAAGAATCTGATTTTCCTTCACTTTAATGGATTCCAAGCTTCATAAGTGTCCGTACAAGCAACGTTACATTGCAGGGTCTGCCAAATGCTCCATAAAACCTCTTTCCAAGTTACTGACAGTCATCTATCAGCATTAAAAAACGGCCTTCAGAGTTGCTGTGAAGCAAGTTTTTCTAGAGGCTGCTTGAATCAAATGTGGATTCTATAAAAATACCAAAGATCTGTTAGAATGCCTCAAATCAAGGTCCCTTTCTTCTTGTAATAGTATCAAACCATTTGATCTTTTTCCTCATCTATACTACTATCCCGCAATAAAAACTTTTGATAAAACAAATGTCAAACGCAGATACAAGTATTTAGTTCTAGGGAGGGACAAACCTTATTTTGTTATTAGCCATATTGATTCAAACAAAACTACTCTGAAAATGATATTAGCGGAATGCTAGATTTCTTGATTGACAAAATTTTTATAATGATTGTCGGACGAGAGTTTCAACAGACTGTCGGCATTCCAAAAGGGACCAACTGTTTACACTTGTACCTCTTTTCGCCGATTTATTTCTTTATTCGTATGAAGCTGGCTTCATACAAAACCTTCTGCAAGGAAAAGTGAGAAGTTGGAACAATCTTTTGGTTTCATGTTCCGCTATATCGATTACGTCTTTTTACTGAATAACTATGAATTTGGTGACTATGTTGAACGTCTCTTTCCCATTGAACTTGAAATCAAAGATACATGTACTACATAAACCGGAAGGTCTGCTTCATATCTAGACTTACATGTAGACACTGACAGAAAAGGGCGGGTAAAGAACAAAACTTTACGACAACAGAGATGACTTTGATTTTCCCATTGTTATTTTCCGTACACATCTAGCAACATTCCATCCGCACCTGCATACGGAGTGAATATTTCTAAATTGATACCCTTTTCCAGGGCATGTGCTTTCTATTGGGATTTTATTGATAAAGGTTTGCAGCTGACAAGAAAGCTACTTAGCCCGGGGTGCATTAGAGCCATCACTCCGGACATTTTTCGGTCGCCATCGTGATTTGGTTGACCGGTACGAAATATTTAACAAAGGAAAATGAATATCTTCCCACTTTCGTGAATACAAATCCGTTCCTATACCGGTTGTGATAAACATCGATTTTGACAACACACCGGCTTTTGTCTACTGAGAAACCCGACGGGTTTCACTAGTTGAGCGGGAGATGTCGCGATTTAAGGGGAAATAACTTATGGAAATTTTCTTTGTTTAGTTTTGACCCGATAGTATTGAAGTTGTATCTGATTATGATGAACATTTTTCTCATTACATTTGATTAGCTATCTCTTATATTTTCAACAATATTTCAGTAATATCGCGGATTTTGAAAAAGCCACTGGAGAGAACCACCAACTTTGGCCAAGTAACTGACATAGCGACTATCTCTTATGGTTTCTCATTTAATGTAATGACAAGATTTTGGGGAAAGGGGGGAGAAGATTCCTCTCTAACCTCTCGCAGTTCAAGGTGGATTCCGGATAAGAAGTCAAGCCTATGTCATATTATTTTCAACAAACCCTTTATTATCTATTGTAACATGTTCATCACAAGCTTGTACAAGCTTGTGATAAATGAAACCATGCTTAAAATGATGTGTTTATTTCGGGTATATGATGACAATCAACCAGCCACTAGAGCAAGCTTTTTAGCACAAACTACAAGTCCTGAAAAGTTCCAAATTAAGTCCAGAAAGTATAAATGTGTTTGCTAAATACGATTTATTATTTCTTAAAGATTTAGCGAGTGATTTACCAAAGATATTTGGTGTCCAAGAATACATAAACATTTGATCTGTGATATCATGCTTTCTCTTTAAACACAAAAGTTGATAAATAAATATGTAACTGAGATGACTTTTGAGTCCATGGAAAAACCGCAGTTATAATTTTTTTATTTCTTAGTCAGATTGGGGAAGTAAATAAGTATGACAATGGTTTAATTACTGATATCTCTTATCCGAAAGGCAATGATTTGTATGATTTTACGTTGTTTTTTTTTTTACTTTTTACCTGAATATGTGGTATTTTGTAGGTCATCATCTGTTTGATGAAATTCCACAGTTGGTTCAATTACGTTATTTTAAGAACGTGTTCAATTAGAATTTGTGATTCACTTTAAAATACTGGCCTCGAAAGCGGTATGGTTGAAGAAATATGCCGTTTACTTTTTGCGCCAGCAAGTAAATATACAGAAACCCAGATAAAGGGTATTCATTTGTTAAGCGGTACGTGGAAATAGTAGACTATTCGTTCCCAAAGAGCGTGTTGGGAATGCAGATTTAATTTCTCACTCCTTGAGGCACTGTCATCCATAAAAATCTAACTTTGTTGTTGGGATATATAAAGTCACAACCTGTTCTAATGGGTACGTAACAGACACGCCAAGTTTGATAATAGCAAATATTACGCACGTTATTATACCCTACTAACAGCTCGTTTTAGTGGTAAGTAGGCGGGTAGTTGCAAGGCTATTTAAATCTTTTCTAACCTTCCCAGTGTCAGTTAAAATTGGATCTCTTCGAATTCCTTTTCCTAAATTTAAATTTTGTTTGTTTTAAAGACATTGTATTTCAGTTAGTACTTTTCCTTTCCGTCGGATATTTATTTCGATTTGTTTTGATTTAAGTAAATCTTTTACAATGTTTGGACCTCGGACTTTCTGTGTTTTGGTTCTAATGCTACTGTTAAGAGGTTACTCCTTGAAAGTTCACCATATTAATTTAATATTTGTTCTTGTTTGTTTGTTTGACTGAGGTTGACTTTCAACAATATTTCAGTCATATAGAGGCGGTCAATTTAACTGGAGAGGAAGCCAGAGGACCACCGACCTTGGGAATGGTACTGACAATCATTATTACCTGCGATGCGAGTCAAACGCAGCCTTTTTGTGTGGTACAAAATCAGGCACAATCTCAAGCCAAATAGGTGATAGGCTGCAGCAATCTGCACAGGTGAGTTTAAATTAACTACCTAGATCACTCTGCCGCCCATGCTTCAATATTAAACTGTATTTTGGCTAGATCATGTTGTATTAGAGGTATTTAATGAGAGCCGATATGAGATCAACTTTTGATATTGTTATTCGACAATTTGCCTGAAAAAAATCACCTTTCTGGAACCGGTAACTATTCTGTTAGTAATATTTATTTTGTGAACACGTGTAATAACAATTGTTATGCTGCTCATATTAACGAGTATATGGATCACACAGGTGCTTCAATTTTTTGTAAACAGGTAGCCAAACATAAAATACCTGCGTTCCCACACGAATTCCTCAAATAGTTTCTGTGGAAAAATCCGCAAGTACAACGATAAGAACATAAGATTTGAAATTAGAGTTAAAACTGACAGTCCTAAGCATTTCTCATATCTTGATCTTCATCTTGAATAAAGTGAATTTCAAGACAAAGATTGTTCTCTGACATAGAAAATAATCAGAAAATGATATGTTACTCGTCAATACGGATCTTTTCCTGTGGAATTGCGGAGTAACCCAAGAAGGGTTGTTTACTAAAAGGACTAATTTCGAATTTGACAAAGGACATTTCGACAGTGCCTTTTAAGTGGCAGAATATGCTTACCCTTCAGTATCAACTGAGTTTACTCCCGCTTTTGGGTGGCCTTTTCTATCAATTCCTCTTGCAAGCTTTTGAACATATTATTTTGTCGCAACGTAGTTTTTGCCCTTCATGCCATTCAAAAATTAAAAAATCAAAATCATCTTATTATTAAAAGGATTAGTTATAGTCGATTTCCTAGACCTTTACGTTTTGTTTGTTAGCAACTCCTCAGTTGATGTTGTACATAAAACAGTTGATGGATTTCTCTTAACTCTGCATTTGGCTCAAGAAGCCTTCCGGAGGCAATAAGTATGACATTTGTTCAACGATGTTCAATCAGATCTGTTAAAAAATTCCAAAGATCTGTTAGAATGCCTCAAATGAAGGTCCCCTACCTCTTGCAACAGCATCAAAACATTCGATTTTTCCACCCAGTATACCACCGGTACTATTCCACATTTATAACCAATAAAAAAAGCTTAGTTCAAATCTCTTTTGTTAAAAAAGATGACAAACGCAGAATGTTTGGCGGGCGTGTGATTCAGTTTCAAAAGACTGTCGGTCCCATTCTCGTCGATTTATTCCTTTATTCGTATGGAGCTGACTTCATAGAGAGCCTTCTACAGAGGAAAGAGAAAAAGCTGGCTCAATCTTCTGGTTTCACGTTCCGCTATATAATTGGTGTCCTTTTGTTGAATAACTCTAAATCTGGTGAATATGTTGACCTCATCTATCTCATTAAACTTGAAATCAAAGATACTACAGAAACAGAAAGGTCTGCTTCTTACCTAGACTTACACATAATAATTGACAGTAAGGGCGGGTAAAGAGTAAAACTTTACGACAAGAGAGTTGACTTTGATTTTCCGATTGTAAACTTTTTGTTCATGTCTAGCAACATTCCGCCCGCACTTGCATACGTGTATAACTCTCAGTTGATACGCTACTCCAGGGCTTGTGATTCTTATCAGGATTTTATTGATAGGGGGTTGCAGCTGACAAGAAAGATACTGAGCCAAGGGTTTATCGTGGAAAGATTATAGTCATCACTGCGGACGTTTTTCGGTCGACATCATGATTTGATTGTCCGGTACGAAATACATGTATCCTTTTCACAGATGACAATGGATATCTTTTGACTGTCACGAATACAAATCCAGTTCATATACCGGTTGTGACTAACATCGATTGTGACTCTACACCGGGTTTGACTACTTACAATGAAGTAACACGACGGGTGCCACTAGTTGAGCAAGAGTTTCTTTCCCTTCCGGAGCACCTGAATTCACCCTGTTTTTTTTAGGGTTCGTGTTACTCCAGCTTTAGTTGTCAGTGTAGTGTTGTGTGTTGTGTGTTTGTCGTTTCTTTTGTTGGCCATGGTCTTGTCTGTCTTCCGACTTAACGATTTCTGTCTGCCCTTTAGGTATCTTCGAATTCCTTTTAATTAACAGATGATTAATATTGCCAGACAATTTATTTTTTGCATATATTTAACTTATGAGCATTAATTCTGTCGCTAATCTAAAGGGAGTATTCATTCAACTTTCTAAATTGTTCCGATCGTATTTATTTATTACTTTTACCGTGGCAATATTCATAAAACTTACAGTTTAAATCTTATATGATAAAACATTATTGTTTACCTTAAATGATCAACTATTAATGTTAGACTTTTTATATGAATTTTAATTAAACTGGTAATTTACATCAAAATAGTTCAGGCTTAGATTTCAGGTTATGCCACCAAACATCAATGTCTTGCTTTTTAACACTCTTCATTTTCAATTCGTTTTTAATTCCAGAAAATAAAGTTAAATCAATGTTTCGTCTAGAAACATGATATTATATGAAAATAGGGCACGACATCCAAGAAACACTTGCACCGTGCAAAATGGTATCTGCCCACGTAAAGACTGTTATGAGGAATCCACAAGGAGTAATTTCAGACAAGTCTGTTTGTATCCTCTGATTGCTTGTATGTTCGAAATCTATCCTACTCAGTCCATAAGACACTGTCGGTTTATTCGTAAACTTCGGATTAAATATTATGTAATTTTTTGACGTTTGTCTTGGATGATGCACACGAATAACACCAGACTGACCTGAGAAAATGAGAAAACATTGTTGGCATATATACTCACTTCCTATATAAACGTACTAGCTACATCTTAACTACAAACTGACGCTGGTGCATAGATGGTCTACAAAGCCCTGTCCAATTTTCCACTTTTAATAGTTTTCAAATATTTAGTACAATTTTAAAGACCTTTTTATTATGTATAATGCATATAATAATACATCCAGCTCATGATATTGCATTTACATATCCAAAAATCTCTTTACTCGTTTGTTTTGTGAGATAAATGCGTTGACTGTTAAAACATTTGCATTAATATTATTCATTGATTCTCCCGGCGCGTTTGTCATTGTAAATGAAGAAGATGATTGTATAAATCGAAGCATCACAAAATACCAATTTTGATTTGCTGCACTGTACGACCCTCTCGTCAGGAGTGCTCGAGATCGAAATGTTGGAAATCCATTACAAGAAGACAATTAATAAGCACAAATATCAGAACCCAAAGCAATCGAAACAGAAGTTCAGGTGAAGCTTAGGCCAGCATCTGCATCAGAACAGGAACCTTAGAAATTTATGGCAATTTTTAAAGATCTTCAAAGGATATTTTTAAGGATTTTTGTAATGAATCATGCCAGAATAAAAATTCTTGCATCGGGGCTGAGAATGCCATCGGGGACTTTCATCCATAAGCAGTAGCGTAATCCAAGGGTAATAATCAATGTATCACCAAATACCAATCTTAACATATATCATTCATTTATATTAATTGTCTCAAACCAGAAAGATATTTATTGAGTTATCATTTATTAAATTTAACTGGTTTTCTGTATTTATTCAAAAAACTATAGTGGAATAATTTTCTTGACTCTCTACATGTGTCTTTTGTAAAGAATTATCTTCTGAACCGGTTTGCTGTTTTTCTTCTCTTAACATTAATGAGGTATTTCCAGCACATTTTGTCCGTCGTCAGTTCACAATTTACAAAAGTTACTTTTTAGTTTTTTTCATTTTTTTAAACGATTGGAAATTCGCCGAAACTTTTAACCTTTTCTTGTCAAAAAACTATCAATATAGAAAAAAATTGGTATGATTGTCGCTGAGACAACCATTCAAAGTGTGTAAATGTTAAATTTCTACAGGTTTCCCTAAGGCATACAAAAAAGACACATGTGTATACCCCACAGCAAACTGTAAACAGCCCCAAAATAAAATGTGATGATATTAAAATATAACAACTATCGGCCATATAAGGTAACAACGCAAAACAAATAATATTTAAACATTTAAACAGCATAATCCACTGGATTACATGTTCCTTGCTTTGGACAGGCACATAGAGTATATGTCTTTGTTAAACGTGTTTGGAAGTACTCAGCTTTATTCCTAACTTGGCAGAGTGGTGCGAAAATAAGACAGTTAAACCAAACTTTATAACCAACTATTTAAGATTAAACTTTTGAAGTCGATAGATAACACGCAGATATAACAAATACAACAAGAGACAACAAGCTGTTATGACCTCGAAGTTTGTTGTTTCTTACAGCTATTTCAAAATCCAAACACAGTTGATAAAAAACCTGGTTCTCTCAAGCTACGACATCAATCAAAAAACGTTCGGTAGGATTTAGTGTAAAAGAATCATTAATAGCCAATGAAAACAGGGTGTTGTGCAAGTGCCAAAATTAAAAAATATCGACAGAGTGTAGGACAAAAACTTCACGAAATAAAGACTTACATTAGTTAGCAGAGAGTCTATGTTGATCCCTAAGAAGACAATATTGAAAAATCTTAAAATAGTGTTATAAAAAAGGTTATTAAAGTCCCAGTTGGTTGTGTTTAAATTGACAAGATTTATTAACCATATTAATTATATATGCAGAAATATTCGAGTGTAATATACCGTATTTTAACAATTTTCTGCAGGTGCAACCAAACTTATAAAAATTAATATTTATATTTATGATAGATTTTTGTAAAAATTTTAATCAATTAACAAGTTAAGGAACATATCCACCATATGAAAGAGACAAAATTACGTCCCCGTCAAGGAAGAGAATATTTAAAATAGGGATTGAAAAATCGTCTCTGTTATCGTATTTTAGCATTGACCTTACCTTGTGAATCAAAAACATTTTAATCCAGAAAAAGACAATAGCTGTTGTCTTGACTAACTTTATATAAAGTAAGTTCTCTGGGGTAAATAGTAGTGACATATTTTAAGAAGTTCTGGTTTTTAACTGCAAAGATATCGTCAAGATAGCGGTTAGCTGTGATTAAGAAAAGTAAACGAATTAGAATAGTCCCTGGAACACAAAAATTCCCCGTCCAAGAAACGTGTAACGGGTAAATCGCGTGCGTGTAACGTGCGGATCCTGTGTATCTGGTTTGTGTGTACCGTGTATCGTTTAGTCAAAATCGTGCATCGTGTAACCTGTATCGTATAAGGGTTTTCATTGGTCGCTGTTTATCGTGTAACTTGTGATTTTTAATCTTTATAATTTTTAAGTTTTTGGATAATGTATCCGATAAGCGAAATTTTTTTTTAAATACATGAAAGCAAGCTCAGGGTGAGATAAAACATGACGCCTCTTAACACGAGATGTCCCAATAAACAGTATGTCTGACGATTTAATATTATGTTGTCAGTAAATGCGAGCAAAGTCAAAATAGACGCAATACCAAATGTTTTAATATTTGTGTAATGATGCGATCAGTTTATTAATATTTATACAAAAAGAAAACAAGTTTAATGTCTTGACTTCATCGTCGAACTTTTATATAACTTGTGGATAAGTCTGTAAAACGGAACCGTGAGATTCAATGAATCATTTTTAAAATTTGTTAGCTTATATGTAATGTGTCCATAGAATTTAGGATGTGATATCAAAACTCTACATTTGTAGTCTTATTGTTGTATTAAATCTTTGTAACCGTTATAAAAGTTTGTAAAAGCCTTGGGAAGCTTGTGATATTCTTATCCCTGCTTCAAAAAAGTTTACCAGTAAGATGAAGCTTGCGATCATCTAAGTCAGAAACTTTGATACAATCACGTGCAAATCGAACTAGTGACCCAATTCGAAGGAACCAAAGCCATGTCCCTATCAAGAAACTGAAAGATAACTATAGAAAATTGTCTTTTTCCATAATAGCCCCCACAGGACTAACCATCACCAACTTTTTCAAATTTCTATTTTTATCCTTTTTCATATTGTAAATGTTAACAAGCATAATATTCAGATTCTTTTAGGTTTTACTGTGTATTTTGTACCCCACGATGTTATTTTGCCTACTTTCGTTTTACAGGTAATGTAAAGTTTATGAACATCAAATGACATACATGTATAAACATACATTAAATGTTATAAATAAGGTACGGTTGGAAAGATAATGTATTAGCTTTTCAAAACATGTCTACTTTTTAAATTTAATGATCTATTTAAAAAATTATAGCAAATTTGTAGCAATAACCCTTCCTAAATTTCCAGAAAACTTGCTTTTTGCCCTTCAACTATTATACATGAGTCTGTATGAAGTACTGATGCATTATTTTTATATAATTTAATCAGTTATTGAAGTTTATTAAATTTTATTACCCTTAAGTTGTTTATTTCTGTTATTTTAATACCAAAAATCAAGAAAAACCTGGATTTGGAAATTTCCAATTTTTCAGTTTTTTTCCGTTTTGGTAATGCAGCTGTGTTTAGATTATAAACTTGGTTTATTTAAACAGTACTACACATTAGGCATCTTATAAGCTCAAGAAACCTATGTTTAAATCTTGTTTCCATTCAAATTTTTAATATTTCAACATTAAACAATTAGATTCACTATCGGAATGGGTTAAAGCTGTGAGATCTTTGATACAAATCAGAATTGAAAAACTACGAAGGTATATGAGTAATAAAGGAAAGTCTGTTTTTAGCAACCCGGATTCTGCCAAAACATTGTCCACCATTCATGATAAATATGTTGTTGTTCCTGCAGACAAGGCCCCTAATAACATCGTTTTT
>JAULBM010165292.1:0-17932 GCA_032357055.1 Geukensia granosissima | reverse complement strand
TGATGTAAGACAAGGAAATTCCACATGGGTGTTCTTCATGGGAGGCCTTTGTCTTCCATATATAGTAATGGGAGAAAAATAGTTTTCTACTTAAATTGAAATTCTGAGGTAGTGACTTTTTTTTCAACATACCTTCAGATTCACTTGTGTTTGCATTCAAAATAGCCATCCTTTCTTCCTCCACCCACTCCTCAATGATGTCAATGTCAGCATCACTATCTATA
Source organism: Geukensia granosissima (assembly GCA_032357055.1). NCBI lineage: Eukaryota > Metazoa > Mollusca > Bivalvia > Mytilida > Mytilidae > Geukensia > Geukensia granosissima. The sequence goes on along the minus strand of JAULBM010165292.1, from coordinate 17,708 downwards.
ATAAGCAATTCATTTAAAACAAATAAATAAAACTGTAATTACAAGAGATACCGAAGGTATTTGAAAAATGAAAAGAATGATGGACTGGATTAAAAACTGTACACCATTACTAAGTTTTTTGCAGACACTAATTGTATATTTATACATAGTTCACAGACAACACCATCATACCATAACGAAACCATCATTTACTGTAAATTCAGAAATTAATGCGTGCATTTATTATTGCGATTCTTCGAAAACTGCCAATAATGCAAGTTTAATTATTGCAATTTCCGCCAAAGTTGTAACGAACGGTTTCTAAGAAAAATCAATATGCGAGTTTTTATTAATGTGATTTCCATGCTGTCGCACTATTCGCAATAATAAAAACATAGCATTAATTTCTGAATTTACAGTATTTGCATATACATGTATGCAAACAATACTAATGAATAAGAGTTACCCATCTGTTTAATGTTTACAGCAAAGTTTTGTAAGATTGATATGAAACGTGACAGAGCTGTAAACTATTACAGATTTTCGGTATTTTATACGGATTTAAGATATAAAATATGGATTATGGATCATGTACCGGTAAATATGGATCCCAGTTTCATTCATAAAATATCTGTTCGAGTCTAAAACATTTCAAAATATAATTATACTCGTGTACTTTCTGATGCATTTTGGAGAATAAACTGATAATGTGCATGAAATATTTGTTGCTAAACATTAATCAACAGTCAATCGAGTCCTTCAGGCAAGGAAAAGGGCTTTCTTTATCCACCATCTAAGGATGCACTATAGCTCTTATCGACTGAGATCAGACATACAGATATACATTTGAAACCAGAGGCTCCCAGGAGCCTGCAATCGCTCACCTGGTACACAGTTGCCAAGAAAAAACTTTGAAATCCCCTTTTTTTATTTTTAGCCTTTTAGGCCAGGTGAGCTAAAAAGTATAAAGATCAGGACTGAAATTTCAAATTACTGAGGGAATCATGAAAATATGCTTAGTCTTTAGTAGAAATATCTTTTGTTACAAAAACAGGTAAACAGGTCTAACATTAGTTTCTGATATGAATATATCTTTTGAAATGATAGTTTTCAGATACATTAACAAGCAATCCATTTGTTTCTGAACTGCATACCATATTCAAATTATTTAAAGTATTTTTGTAGAGTTAAAAAATTACCTAGAAATGATGACAAAATTTCTAGCAATGAAGCAGTACTGTTATCCTCTAATTTTGATGCTCTTTTAAACTTGGAAACAAGAGTGTCACCTAAAAATCACCAAAATATATATCAACAATACTCCATTTACCTATATTTAAATCTACATAGTTTTCTGTTACTGTGTCTGTGTAAAACAACATTTTAGAAAATTTCTGGACCTGCCCCCTTGGCAAGCATAAATTCTAGTACTTTAGATATTTACAAATAAATTGGTACTTCTTTAAACAATTAGACCTATGACAGAAATCTCTCAATTTATTCAGCACATACCTTTACATCAATAACTTAAATAGATGAAAACTTGCAGTCAAGTCTAAACAAGAAATCTGTGAGCCAATTCTAATTAGTAATACCATAACTCTTGACATATATTTTAGTTGTTATTTAGCAGGAGGATGTCAGATTTGACTGAAAATGATTTCCCACCATTGTGTCAACATATTAAGCAGCTGTGACGAGTATTTGCTGAGAAAAGTTTTTAAAAAATTTCAAGTTTCGAAATGTTATGTAAAAAAATAAAGTAGTTGTTAAACAGGATGTTGTTGTGGGATTCCACCATATTTGGACTTGCAAAAAAGAATGTATCAAAGTATCAAGCAGCTGTGATGAGTAGTTGCTGAGAAAAGTGCAACAAAAATTTTTTTTACGGACACACAAATGGACGGACAATGCTAAAACAGTATACCCCTCTCCTTCTGGAATACAAGAATACAAAAGTAACCTATTTTGTCTTTTATCTTCTGCCCATAATAAATTAGGCCATCTGTAAGCAAATCTGTACGGTTTTCTGGTGTCATTTCTTTTGTGATGGATGAAAACCTGCCCAGGTAAGACCATAGCCTTTCAATCCCTTCTCCATCTGTTAACCCTAAGCCCTTAGTTCTTCTGGGTCCATACAAAATCTGCAAAACGTAAAATTACACATGATAGTTACTGTTTGGTTTCAGAAACTACTTGTTTCTTGGCAACATTTGAGAAAAAGTCTGTCATCATTGTATGGCAAGTTTACATATTTTAGTTTAAAAAAGGAGCACAGGACTACAACCAGTAGACAAGGGAAACCAGGCACTTACATTGTAAGATGTTTCCTTAATCTTTATTTTTAATGCAATTGGATAATGGGGATATTGAAATGTTCATATTGAAACATTGCCGAGATAAAAATGGGAATAAAAGCTTTGTTCCTATATTTGATATATTTTTGTATGTGTTAGGTGTGATTTTGTAACATGCATATTCACACCAAACTCCTTTATCTTTAGATATAAAAATATATAATGGTTTGATTCATTTTTTCTCATAGAACAAAAAGGATTGCCCCTCCCCCCCCAAAAAAAATACCCCAAAAGTTTTTGTAGAAGATATTGATTACCTGGCATGGAACACTATGTCCATAGCAGTGAAATATTGGTATTGAAAATGACACTCTTTTCAGGATATCTTGATGACCATTTTTCTGAAACACAAGTAATGAATATAATTCAATCTTTAATTAAAGCTTCCTTATAATTACAAGAAAATGAGTTTATAGACAGATGTCCCATAAAGATCTCCAGGCATACTTGAGAGAACTTCACCTTTTTCAAAAAGCTGTTAGTTCATGTCAACAGGTTAGAAAACTAAGTTAAATGAAGATCAGACTTAAACTTCCTGCAAAACTACCGTATATCGGGAATTTTTCGCGTGTGTCTAATTTTCGCTTTATTCGCGGCCGATTTTTAGCACGAAATTTAGCCCCCGCTAAAATTTCACTGCCCATTTGATTGTATGGAAAATAACTCTGAAACGCGAATTATAAACACAGTAAAAAAATCACTGATCTATTTTTCAAGAAAATCGCGAAGAAAAGCTGACGTGAAAATAACCTGATATACAGTAGCTTGAACACAAAGGTAAACCTAAGTGTGGAGGATGGCATATATTTGATTCCCAAAGTCATTTCCTCATGAAATTTTGTACACCTTGAAATTATTTACCCAAGGATATTTACCCCATAAACTCTGTTTGGCTGAGGCATTTTCAAAAACAGTTAGGGAAACTTGCATGTTTAAAGAATATTATACTGTGTTGTCAGGGCCTAAAATTCCATAGAAAGTACTCAAGCAAAGCAAAACTTAAACTTTATCTGCAACTCATCGATATCAGTCAACAGAACAACATGTCCAAATATCAAAACATCTGATCAAAGGTAACAAAAGTTATTGAATAAAAACCAAAAAAATTGACCATTTTGTACTTTATACGGGGCATAACTCAGGATCCTCACAAATGAAATCAATGAAAATCGAACTTGACGTGCCTTCAGTAGTTCGTTACAACATATTAAAACTCATCGATATCAGTCAACAGAACAACATGTCCAAATATCAAAACATCTGATCAAAGATAACTTAAGTTATTGAACAGAAACTCAAAAAATTGACCATTTTGTACTTTAAAAAAAGGAGAATAACTCAAGACCCTTACATATGAAATCTGTCAAAAAAGAACTTGACCTGCCTTTAGTGGTTCCTTACAACATATCCAAATAGCAAAACATTTGATCAAAGATCACTAAAGTTATTGAGCAGAAACATGAACAGGACGGACAGACTGAAAAACGGATGGACAAGGGTAAAACGTAATGCCCCCGTCGCCTTACGGTGGGGGCATAAAACTGACTAATATTTTGAGTGTGTGCATCTGTTTATGAGACCGCTGTAAATTTTAACAAAAAAAAACAACATAAAAAAAAACAAAAAAAACTACAAAAACTTACATTTCACTATTAAGAATAATCTAGAATACTGACAAAGTCAGGAAGGGGCCTGCTGGAACATTGAACCTTTGAACCTCTCTAACAAAAATAAATTTAATTTTTAAAATTGAAATTGAATTTGCATATAGTTTTTGTGAACTCACAGTAGCATTGACAAATTCTCAAAATGTGTGATTTTTCATCAAAATTTAAAAATCTGCATATGTTGGTTAACAACGGAGTAAAATCTCATTTCTCTACTGTGCTTAGTTTTGGAGTTTTTGCATTGACAAAAATTGTTGACCGACAGACAGACAGATATAAAAAATGTGGAGCCCTCGTTATACTGGATTTTGTATTTGATTAAAATACTATAGGAGAATATCATAACCAAATTGATGTTATGTTTCTCTTTGTTTTTTGTTTTTTTTAAATGTTCATGAAAACTTCTTTCTTGGAGGCTTAACAGCAATTGGCTCTGCCATTCAACTTATTGTTTAACCTTTTAAATCATTACCCATACAATAATTAATAGATAAATGTAGGGGATGGGCTGTAAGGTACCTAACACCCCCGCATATTTTCATAAAATGATGAATGTACAAAGGACTGAAATGAACCCCACCACCCATCAATAAAATTACTGAGTGCCATCCAACTCTCCATTTATCTATTTCTGGAAAATCCATTACCTGCAAATGCTTCTTCAATAGGCATGCTATATCATAAGATACATGTATCTTCTGTCCACTGTTCTCATTCAGAAGTAATTTTATTAAGTAAACTGCATATCCAAGCCTAAACAATTAAAAACAAATATTTCATCATTCAGAACTACAATGTATTTGGTCATTTTGCCTCCATTTAACTCCATAAATTCCGGAAAGTTCCGCTGAATGTAACTTCCTGTTAGACTGAAATCAGACCATCAGTGCTTCTAAGATCAAAAGTAAATTGGTATTGATAACTTTTATATGAGGACTCTATCCTCTATTATAGAACAGGATCAGATTTAGGATAAGTCTATAAAGACAAAAGCAAACCTGAATGTTAACCAACATGTATAAATCAACTGGGTTACATCAACATACTTCTGACTTGGTAGAGGAAAAACTAATCAACAAAATCACATCCATATTAGAGGCTCAGGTGAGCTTCTATCGTTCAACTGACTTAAGTAAGCCCCCTTCAGAATTTCTGCTAATGAAAATCGATAGATGATACTAAATAAATTTTAGCAATGAATACAAATAGCTGTTACTGAATAAATATTAGCTAATTTGGCTTAAAAAAATTGGATTTGTCCCAATTTGGGCCCCCAGTGTTTGTTAAAACTGGCCAAGTAGTTTCAGATAAGATTTTTAACATTTTATTTTGGCTGAATTTTCTATTTTTAGCATGGTGGCCATCTTGGTTGGTGGCGGTGTCGTCGGATATAATTCTCAAAGGACCACCCAATAACCATGCCTGCCAAGTTTGGTCCCAATTGGCCTAGTGGTTTCAGAGGGAAGATTAAAATCAAAAAGTTAATGACGAATGACGACAGACGCTTCAAGGTGGCAATAGCCCACATGACCCTTGAGGTCAGGTGAGCTAATAAGGTATGGATTCATTCCACCATTGTATGAATTTGTTTTCTTTTGTTTCATGGGTATGTGTTGCCAAAACTCTGTGTTCTTTCAGTGATGCCAATGGTAGGCTTATTGTTGAAGAGAAGAGAATCAATAGCCTGTACTGATGGATTCCTAAATAAATTTATTTGTATCTTTTTTATGGATTGTGTGTGGTTTATTCATATGCACATTAACTCCATATCCATATTTTCGATGGACAATAAGAATAGCTTGAAAAATTAAATACCTTTCTCCATGTTTGAGGCTAAAAAACTTCGTTGGGTAATCATGCCTACAAGTTGCCCCAAACACAGCTGTCTCAGAGAGCTTTTTATTCTTGGCCTTTGACCTAATGTTACTTCCTGCCTGAAAATCACTACAGTCCTAAAAGATATGAAAGCATAAAATGAAAATGATTTTACTGAATAATACTTAAAAACGTTTTAAAGGGCAAAATATAGAAGCCAGTACTAAGGTCCTTAAACAGTCCGATAATCTGACACAGCTTTATACATAAGTAATGTTTTGTTAATTTTTCTTATAGAAAAAAATTTCAAAAGCTTATTTCTAAACAATGATTATACATATCTTTGTAGTTATGACGCAACAGAGAAATCGATATCTATAATTATTTGAAATTTTTGGTTGTATAATAACCATTGTTGCAATTGTATATCACAAATTTTCCATATAATACTGATTATCCTTTTTCTAAAACCGATTATTTCTCAAATAAATGTGTAGTATGCTGGGCATCATTCAAATACCCTTTTTATTATAAACAGCTAATATACAATATAATAAATAGGTTTTTGGTGCCTGAATGTAAGTCAATACATTGTCCCTCGAAACTAACTGATATTTTAAAAAAGGATCTAAATGGTTATAATCTCAAATGTAGAGCACTGAACAATTCTTGAACTTACATTGTCAACAGGTGTATTATTGTAGGTACCAATAAAGTCATCCACTTCTTTCTGGTCCAAAAAGAAACGGTCTTTGTGCTTTGGAGACAACCAATGATGACCGGAGGTTGTCTTTCTGACCAATTGAAAATCTGCATCGAAGCAATAAATTTTTGTGTCACACTGAAAAAAACATCAAAATGAATAGGAATGGACCTGAATTCGTTTGAATGTAAGGGCTATTCCAGCAAATTTCTACTAAAGCCCAAGACTCAAGAAAAATATGCATCGAACCATGGTCAGGTTTAATTTGATTTGCTCTCCATTATTTCATTATAAATCTTGTAAATCATCACTATGGTTGGTACCCTGATATAAGCTGGAGTTCTGGGTGGGGAAGATTTTTTCTGGGATAGTCTTCAATGCAAACAGGCTTGTTAATGAAATATATTTTCCATATTCTTATTGATATTGGTTTGTAATATACAAGTACCAATATGCAAATAATCACAAAAGAACAAAGTGTATTATTGTACATGTATTAGCCCTTCCAGTAGACAGACAACTTTCCTGTTTCAAGAAAAAAAAACAATTGGACTTGTAGATACTAGATAGCAACTTCAAAGTATTCACTTCTGCATAAGAATTTCTAAAAAAAATTCACCTGGAAACATGCTGGACAAGTACATCCATTATCAAGTTCTGTCTCTGCTGGATAATCCATACGATATAAAAACTGTCTGAACTGATGGATAGTTTCATCAATTAAAAGTCTATATATTTCCCGACCCTGTCAATCAAAAATACAAGAAAATAGTAGTATGATTTTTTATCAAACAAACAATGCTCATGCATCTATGTCAATGGTTTTTACGTTTGTTTTGATTAGTTGATATTTTTGTTTTTAATAGTATTAATTAACAGGTACCTCATTAACAATGTAAATATTGGATTGATACATATGCACACTCTAAGTTTGTCTAGGACAGTGGCAATAATGCTTCAGCTCACATTAGGTATAATTGTTTTAAATTTTTGATTGTATGTACCATATTCATACCTGCCATTAACTATGACTATTTCCATAAAATAAAGCTTTCTGTTCGGTCGATGTGAGCTGTTACTTTGGATTTTTTTAGCAAGAAATGATTTGTTCATTGAAAGGGCTCATCCATATCAAAAGGCAAGGGTGGCACAAAGCAAGCAATGGTCCAAGTTCATACTCTTTATTTACTCCTTCAGAGATCTCTTACACTTAGGTTTTTCATATGTATTTAGAGCATTGTTTATCATGGTCTAAGATTCTATTTCGCTACAAATGAAATGCCTTCGATATAACTGAAATAAAATAAAATAAACCGATGGAGCAGTAGCAAACGCCAGCTAATCCCCTCGCCCATTAATTTTGTTTGTTCTTCATACCATATATCATGCAGATATGACATGTAGTATCCTAGATCAGAACTTTAAACGAAAACTTAACCCATGCGGTAAATGTACATGTAGGTCAAACTGTCCCAATTGTCCTGGAAAGCTGCATCACTATGCAAGATGCATCTACATGTACATACCAAATATCATCGAGGTATGACATCTAGTATGCTAGATCAAAACTTTAACCGAAAACTTAACTAGAGTCAGTCATGCGGAAAATGTAGGTCAAACTGTCCCAATTGTTCTTGAAAGCTGCATTACTATGCAAGATGCATCTACATACCAAATATCATCGAGGTATGACATTTAGTATCCCAGATCGAAACTTTAACCGAAAACTCAACCTGATTTGTGACGAACGGACGGACGAACGGGCGAAACGCTATATCACCTCCCCAACTTCGTTGGACGAGGGGATAATTATCAAAATTTCTGGGTAAAAAAGCTCCATCCTTGTGAACCATGTTTAACCAATGTCTTTTGTTTGGACTGCATGTAAAAATTGTTCGGTAAATTTTTGCAATTTGGTCTTTGGAAATTGTTGTTTTTGCTGTACTTTTTATCCCTTACCAATAATTTTTTTATGCATTATCTACATAAAATTGTTGTTTTATTTTATCCAAGTTATTATAGCCCCTTTTAGAAACTCATTTCTGGAAGCCCAAATCTGACTCTAAAATTACTATTTATTAGGAGTTATTTCCCTTCTTGGGTAGTACACTGGTACTAATGCAGGTTCGCTGCAGTATGGAGCAACGAAGAGCGGTTTGTAATCCCTGTTAATTCAAACATTATATTTGCTGTTTACAACTTTAAGAATTATTCGTGTCTTTTCTGCTTCTAACATACTTGTTATCAAACTTGAATATAAAGCTGTTAATGCTCATGTTTTGAAGAAATACGTAACTTTTTATTTACTCCTCTTCGTTGCTCTATACTGCGGCAAACCTGCATTAGTACCAGTGCACTACCCAAGAAGGATAACTCCTAATAAATACATGTAGTATAATATTTTAGAGTCAGATTTGAGCTTCCGGATATGAGTTTTTAAAAGGGGCTATAGATTTGAAGTTTTGTTTCGATTTTTAAATATATAACTCACTTCCTTAGTGACTAAGCATTTATATAGCTTTGGTTGTCTTGCTTTCAAAGCTTCACAAAAGCCTCTTGCTGAAATCTGGCACTCCAGCAATAGACCATTTAACCATCTCAAAAGTTCAATGTGAAAAGCAAGACGGGGGTGCTTTGGTGAAGATGGCCACAAATCAAACTGCAATAGTGTAACAGCTTCTTCTTCACATGCACAGAACCGAATTGTCCTCATGTGCTGTCTACCTGTAAAAATAAAAATATGAAACTATTATGCTGGATAGACATATTGGACATACAAATTGTTTTAAACACTATATTGATGTAATCGTATGTATTCATTATGTAAACTCAAAACTCCCACATTCACACAGTCTTAAGACTTTAAATTTGTAGCCTTAGGGTGTCTTTAGTTCAACCAAGTTTTTGACATTGAACTTGCACATTTGCATTCCTTTTGTGTGAGATGACACATCTTTTATCAAGACTATTTCTTTTTTAAGTGTTATGAATGGCAAACGAATTCTGTAAAATTCCTATATCATTAGAACTATAAAATAAGTACTGTTAAAACTTTCTATTTCATTATATACATGTAAAACCATACATTGCTTTAATCCATGAGAATTAAAATCTTGGCATGACAGTGTTTGTGGAAAACACATAAGTTATTACTTGTTTGGTCTAAAAAGCCATCAAACCATATAGTATATAATTCATTTTTGCCAAAGACCACATACATGTACACTTTGTTGAATATAAACATTGAAAAGCCACAGACATGTTACAATGAAGCTTTAGAATTTAGAGACTATCTCTAGATATTTTTTTTACTCGCCAAGCCGGGAGAGTTTGACCGATCTTCCACTCGCCCAATTTTATTTGTACTCACATTGGCGAGAGCCCTATTTTATCACTGTAAAGCTCTTGAGTTATCTGCTTTCTGTTGATGACATATCATTTGTATTTTTCAATTATATATAAAAACAGGAGAATCAAATCAAAATTATAATAAAGTTCCAGAAAAATATTTCTCTGCACCTGACACTGTTCTCTTTCATACCTTTGTCATCAACAACAACTATATCTTTTTGGTATGATGTTGAACACATCTGGTGACTACCATCTTCCCAAACAGGAGTTGGACATGAAAATCCTATATAGGTACCATGCTGGAAAAAAATTATCAAATGAATACATATACTTTTTTAAGTAAAACTCAACTAAAAAATATATTTTGTGTGTTTTTTCACTTAACTCTTTAAATTCCTATCTCATTCACTCAAATCGACTATCAACAGAAATACATGTATATACTGGTGCATCTTAGGATAAAAAAAGTTTTAAAGGTGCCATGGAGTGGTCTAACCACATAAACATAAAAATTATATTTCATTACACAAAGAAGTTACTGTCTGGACAGGAAAGTGTCATGTAAAAACATTACAATATTGGAAAAATAACGGACATGGGGATACACCACAAATGCAACTGTGTATAACCATGTATTCTTTGACTTACCATCCACTTCTCAAAAATGTGAAGATGTGGAAATTCATGATGTTTTTCTAGGCACTGCAGACAAGTAGCATGATAATTTACACAATCAATACACCTGTAAAGGTCAGTTGTATCAGTTGCACAGAGACTGCAGGTACAGGCCGTCAAATACTGTTTTTGCAGACCTTTCTGGTAGAGTTTGCTGCTTATGTCTGCCCAGTTTTCCAGTCTTTTCAACTTAGCCTTTTCATACTCTATAAAAAAAAGTAGGCAAACACTTAAACATATTTTTGTTTTTTTTTTTTTCGTATTCAAGTTTTCAATATATGAAGGTCATCATATATACATATGATTATGAATTATGAAAGGGGACACACCAAGGATCGTCCCTGCAAAGTTTGGTCCCAGCTGGGCTAGTACATTTTTTGTAGTTTCAGACAAGAAGATTTCTAATGATTTTTTTACCGAATTTTCTACTTATAGCCATGATGGCCGTCTTGTTTGGTGGGTGGGGCCGTCGGATATAATTCTGAAAGATGATAATCCAAGGATCATCCCTGCAAAGTTTGGTCCAAACTGGACTAGTGGTTTCGGAGAAGAAAACTAAAATTTGAAATTTAACAACAACGGAAGCTTCATGATGATTAAGACTCACATGACCTTTTGGGTCAGGTGAGCTAATTATTACTAAAATCATTTGACTTAATGTAATGACGACTTACTTTTTGGGTCAGGTGGTGATGATGATGCTTCTTCCGAAGGAGTCAAATCTCTGGCATTCACCTCAACAACTGCTGTCTGGGCATAATCAATAATTAAAGCAGCATTTGCATTTTCAGTAGTGTCCTCTTTCTGGTCCAAATCATTTGAAGTGCTAGGAAGATTGGGTTTAAATGATTTGGTCACTTTCTTACTCTTGCCATTATTATGAATAACATATGAAAATTGTGACTTTCTTTTCTTGACATATCTATGAGACATTAAATTTCAGTGATGAATCCAGTCAGTTATGGTCAGAACCTATAAAAAAACAAAGACAGAAAAATTAGTTCAGTGAAACATTAAAACAACTTAGGTCAACAAAAAGGAATTCCAGAACATGCGTAATTATCCTGGTCATATTTCCATAAATGCTGGCTATGCTTATTCATATTTTCATTATCATAGTGGCTGTTGTTAGGTTTAACAGTTTTGAATAAATACAATAACCAATTTTTCACATTTCCGGTCTGCAAATATGCAGGAAGGGATTGCAATCGTAGTCACTTACTTGAAGCACATGCTGGAAAGAACATGAAAAGACTCCAGATTTTAACATAAGTTAGCAGCGATTGGGGATTTTTCAGCAATGGGTTTTGGGTCACCTGTCGGCCAGGTTTTTTAAACATATTTTGGTTTGTCCTTGTCTTTTTTATATACTTTTAGTTTCTTGATACTGTACAGGTTTTTGGATATAGTTTTGTCTCCACTGATTTATTCACTTTTTATTTTTCAGGGCCATTTAGAGCTTGCTTTATGGTGTGACGTTTCTCACTATGTTGAAGACCGTATGGTGACCTTTAGATGTTGTGTTTTAGGTCCCTTTTAATTTGGCGATGGGATGTTGTCTCCTTGACATTTACCCCATTTCCATTCTTTTTTCACATTACCATACACGTGTAGGGTCCTATATGTACATTGTATGATAAAAACTATGTTGGCTGATGGTGGCCATCTTGGTTGAGGTGGGGCCTTGGGATATTTTCTAAAAGGGGATCACCCAAGGACCATTCCATCAAAGTTTGGTTCTAGTTGGTAAATTAGTTTCAGATGAGAAGATTTTTATACATATTTTCCATAGGGTCCTATGTTAAAACTATGTCAGTTGATGGTGTCCATCTTGGTTGGCAAACGGGATCATTGGATACAAATACAATTCTGAAAGTGGACCACCAAAGTTTGGTTCTAGCTGGCCAAATAGATTCAGAAGAGAAAATTTTAAACATATTTTCCATACGGTTAAAATTATGTCGCCTGATAGTGACAATTTTGGTAGGGGCAGGGCCATCAAATCAAATTCTGAAAGGGAACCATCCAGGGACCATTCCATCAAAGTTTGGTTCTAGCTGGCCAAGTAGTTTCAGACAAGAAGATTTTTAAACATATTTCCCATAGGGTCCTACGTTAGAACGTTAAAACTACAGTGAAATCTGTCTAAACTGAACACCCTCCGGACCAAATTTTTTGTTCGGTTTAGAGAGTTGTTCGGATAATATAGGTTATATTTGTATACATTCTGAAGACTTTGGACTAAATAAGCAGTTTGGTTTACACAGGTTTTCGATTTACTCAGGGTTCGGTTTAGACAGGTTTCACTGTAGTATGTCGGCTGATGGTGGCCATCTTGGTTGGGTGGGGTCATCGGATATAGTTCTGAAAGGGGACCACTAAAGGACCATTCCAGTAAGTTGTTCTAGTTGGCCAAGTAGTTTCAGACGAGAAGATTATTTTCCATAGGGTACCATGTTCAACTGTATCGGCCATCTTGGTTGGCAGGCAAGGTCTTCGGATATAATTCTGAAAGGGGACCACCAAGGGACCATTCCACCAAAGTTGGTTCTAGTTGGTCAAGTAGTTTCAAGCAAAAAGATTTTTAAACATACTTCCCAAAGAGTCTAATGATAAAATTGTCGGCCAATGCCAGTAATGATGGCCATCTTGGTGGTGGGTGGGGTCATTGGATATAATTCTAAAAGGGGCCCAATCAAGGACCATCCCTGCAAAGTTTGGTCCCAAATGACCAAGTAGTTTCAGAACATGACCAAGTAGTTTCAGAACAGACTAGAGGATCAGGTGAGCCTGTATCGCTCACCTGACTTAAGTACACTCACTGAATGTTAAGAAATGTCTGCATAATGAATTGTCTGCTGAAGATGGATCTTACAGATTTTGGTCTAATAAAATTTAGTGTTATTGACAGAAATGTAGCCCTTGACATGCTTAACATTTTTGCCTTTATATAATATCAACCATATTAGCCAAAACCCTCAAAAAATTATGAATCAAGGGCAATAACTCTTATAAAAAGTCATCGGGTAACTGTGGAACAATTATATTAAATGTAGCTCTTGACATGCTGAACATTTTTGCCATTACATTTTATCAGCCATCTATTATGGTTTTTGAGATATTAGGGTTACTTGGTTGTTTTTGAGGTTCTTGGTTGTATTCATAATGTCATCAATCGGAAGTTGATTTTTTCATAACTTTTGTCAAAAGTTTCCTTTAATTGTTTATGTGTTAACACCCTTTTTGACACACAATAATATTCAATAAACACATGATAAAGCATGAATTATTGATTGTGGCCTGTCCTAAGTAAATTTCAACTGCTATCCATAAATCTGACAGCAATAATTTTTAATACAAATTTGAGGAATTCCTTGATTTTCATCAGAATTGTTTGATTCCATGATTTATGAAGGTCTTGAATTTTATTTTTAAAATTCCATTAACATGTTTCCAAGACCCATATCAAGGGGGAGCAACGGTTTATCGAGACTTGAGTCTGTCAATAGATGTTTATCGAGATTAGAGTCCATCAAGTGGGGCAGTGAGGGTCCGTCAAGCTAAAAGTATTGGGGAGAAGTCTTGAAGGACAATAGTTTTTGCTATTTTTTCTTTATGAATGTGTGTCATTTACTTAAATAATAGTATCTGTCAAAATCGCATGCCATAACACACCATTGTATACGTTTCATTGATTTCATACTTTACAGGTTATGTTACAAAACGAAAAGGCGAGTAACTCATTTATTCAATGTCACAAATGTAAACAAACAACAGTTTTTGGGCATTTTTTCTTTTACTATTTAAAATACGACATACTTTTTTTTACATATATTTAGACATTGATGTTCTCAACATGTACTGAAATTTTCAATTCTTAAACCCATACTGGTATTTAGAAATAGTAGATGTTGCTGATTTATAGTCCGTCAATGAGGCGTTGACGAAAAACTCGTCCGTTAATTACGTCCGTCAAGAGTTGTTAGGTCTGTTCTTCTTTATAACATAATGTGTTGATTTCCTGAAAAGATTCTGACGTTTTGATTAAAGATCTATTTATGCGGTAAAAAGACAGTCTTATTAAAAATAGGCAACAGAAATACTTATGCACATTGAACTCTATCGAAATCTGATTTTCATGAAGTATTTTCCTCTGTGTGTTAATCAACAACAATTATTCTATCATTTCTTCCATCGATTGTTGACTTTATGTCAGAAAAAAAATCTGCCACTTTTAGCCATGTGATATAAAAAAGGATTGCAGTTATAAACACACATGCACTCAGTTTTTACTAATATTTAACAACATTCATGGTATCAGAATGTAAAGAATTTGTGCATTCATTACATGCAAATTATTTCCTGGTGTTAAATTCTAGAAAAAGATTACTGTGGATTTTAATTGAAGTTCGTACAAAGTTCAGCTATATATATCTATAGAAAATGACTTTCAGGAAAAGAGGTTAAAAACTAACTATGAATTCAGTAAAGATAATTTTATATGTAATTCATATTCATATTGATCTTCTGACATTTCATTATTGTAATCACAAATTAGAATTTATTTAATGTATACAGTATATGTAGATATCGCGTTGCATAAAATTGCGAACAAAGTTCTGCAGTGAGCTAGAGCTAAATTGCCACAGGAGCCTCCACTGAAAAGATGCATACTCACCTCGTAAATTTGACTTTAATATGAAGAGCAAAGCTCACTATGTGTACATCCCCGTACTACCGATCAAAAACCAACGTAGAATAAGCTAAGCTAAATAAACTTTCAATATGCGCATATTAACATTGTGTCTAAGCTTCACGTAAATTGAACGGTTTACTAAGACACGCGCTTACAAGTCTCGTCATGTAAAACCAACAATTCTAAACTCTAAGTTGAATTATCTGCCCTTGGAATGATACGGACTTTATTAAGCTTCCATTATGCACATCTACACCTTGTGTCTAAGCTTCATGTGAAGTTGCATTGAAATCCATTGGAAGATTTAAGAAGAGACGCGCTTACAAGGTATCGGCATGTAAAACCACTAATTATAAACTCTAAGTAAATAGAATCGTCTGCCTTTGGACTACACATTATGTCTAAGCTTCATGTGACGTTTCATTGGAATCCATTGAACGATTGAGGATGAGATTTGCTTACAAGGTTATGTGGGCAGACGGACGGACGGACAGACAGGGTGTTCATACATAACATGTGTGAAGATAAACTGTTTACAGTCAAGTGTTTGGTCATTCAATAAGATTATCAGGATCAAACAGAAAGTTTGAAAGAAGCAATCAAAAAGATTACATGGAACAAAGGTTTTCTTCGACAGGCTATAACAAAAGATTAGGTTGTCATTAAATGACCGTAGAAATCGATTGTTCTGTGTAATATTTTCGATTGTGGCGTACAAACAACCCAAAACTTTGTTTGCAGCGTATGATCATGTGTGTTAAAGGTGTTAAAAATACAAACAGTACGTGGTTATCTCTTGATGTTTTCATGTGTTTATAATCTGCCTTTAGTTTACAAATCAGTAAATAGCTACCATTTGTCGTAAGGTATAAACGCAAAATGCGATTGAATTATATGTTAAGCTACAAATTAACGGACGAAAATAATCCTCAATTGCTCATTGACGGACCGTATGTGTCAAAAATTTTAAAAAATGATATTTTTGTTAAAAAATAAAAGTTTCTATCAGGCATCAGTTTGCACATTGAATCATTAATGAATCATTTTCATGTTCATTTACACTCATTTAAATGACCTTTTGTTTTAATTTGTTAAAGACAACATTTGTATTTTAGAGACCAACTTAATCACAGCGGGTAATGTCACGCCTTTTGCTTTTATGGTGCTATTTTAAACAGCATTTAAATTATTTTTTAAACCGTTAGTTTCCGTAATAAAACCCATTTTGACAGATGTATAACACATTTGATATAATTGTATGTTTTTCGTTTCCAAAGCATTTGTTTGTGACAATTCTTTGTATTTGATGAGATTTACACTTGACGGACAGACTCGTGCAACTTTTAACGGATCTTTTCAAAAGTCAACCTTGTATAAAATAACCTTGACGAACTTGAGCCCCGATAAACCATTGCTACCCCTTGCATATGAACCATGGATAACAGAAATGAAGAAAATCATCACAATATTTTTTGGCAAAACATCTGAAAAACCTCTTTAAAAGAATATTTATTCCTATTAACAGAGGTTCCTTTGGAACCATTGGTAAAAACATTGTCGTAATATTTTTTTTCTTTTGGAAGAAATATATTCTGGAAGCTTTATTCTGTTATAAACAAATATTACAGCATTTCTTCCCCAGGGATCTATATTTTGTAACACTTATACATGTACATTGTACATTTGTACATGTATAAAGGAACTTTTTCATTGACATCCACAGGCACTTGTTTCATAAAAAAATATATGCCCCCTCCTCTTCCATATATTTTTTTTTATGAAACAAGAGCCTGTGGTGACACCTCTTTTGAACTGGGCGATTTGGGTATCCTGACCCACTGATCAGTCTACTGCTGGCTGTTCAAGAACCTAACCCGGTTTCAGAGAAAATATAGCTCTGATTGTATTATTCAAATAGAAGTATAGCCTTTCTAAGATAGGAAGGGCATTTATTATCTTCATGGAAATTATGACGGTCAGTTTGATGTGCATTTGTTTACGTTTGTGTAAAATATTCCCGCCTTCCATGGAGAACTGTTATTATTCCGGAATGTCATGAGGTTCAAATTATGGAACTAAAAGTTTTTGCTAGAGCTGCTCGTGAGGGACAAAATTAATGTAATGTCAAGTATAATGAAACTCACGGTCCCCGCTTTTATAGTCGATGCCTACTTCATTTGTTTGATTCATCCTCAACTGTATGATTATAAACATCGGGCTGGCTGCAGGACATGTACATCTTTGAATCTAATAATCCAGATAACATTTACCTTTTGAAATTGTTAATTCTCTGATCTTTTTCTTCTATATTTGTATCAACTGACATGAGTTTGACTCTGTCAGCAATGCATTACAACATGGCGCTCCATGCACGTGGCCTCATTGTGGTGTGGTTGGCATTGTTCCGAACGAAGTAGTTTCCGAATGGGCTTCTTAAATGAAGCTAATAGCATACTGTGGCATAC
>JAULBM010165181.1:0-17939 GCA_032357055.1 Geukensia granosissima | reverse complement strand
TTTTAAGTTACTCATGAGTCATACCTGGTATTTAAATCTTGTAAAGTATTTTGTACCACACTTTCACACACTTTTTTTCAATTTTCTACAGGTTCAGTTAAACTTAAAAATCGTATCTTTATATAGATGATAGAATTTTGTAAAATTTTCGTTAATTTATGGTTAAGGAAACCTTTAAATAATACGTTGCTGGCATTATACAGATAACGTCCAATATAATCTAACACATTGCTGCATACACGGGCAAAAATATGGTCAAGATAGAGCAGTTGTACGTATTATTCAATATATCTTTTAAATCAGATGGTGAAGAATCTTTGTGGAGTTTGGCGTTAACTGGATGTTTTTGACAGTAAAGCCAGCAATTTAAAAAGTACAGTCTGTAACCATAGAACTACTGCCTATAAAATCCAGTAAGGTATCTTTTGTTGTAACCTTTTTCATCCGAAACAAAAGCTCCTTCACTTTTGCAGCTAATATATTTTTGTTGTTTGATTTAATGCCAACTCAATGGGATGTGACTTTTTTTGTTTGATAAGGTTTTGGGGAATTAAATAAGTAGTAAAAGCTTCCCCGTAATTGAGTTGTATGCTCTTATTCAATTTTGAGTAATTGAATGTACATTGGAAATATACAGTTTACATCTTTTAAAAATTGGTATTTGTTGTATGTTTAGTCTTGATCCGAACAGTTTACCACAAAATTACTGTAATACGGGATGGCCGGCTCTCCGCCTGCACGTCATTCCCAGTTTTCCAATATTGCTTCCCGAGCGTACTTGATACAGGTGAATCAAGAAAAACGCTCCGTACGCAATGAAATTTAGGGATTTCCTTTTGTGTCTACAATTTGTTTGATGGAAGAGAGAAATGCTACGCACTAATAATTGGAACCAAGAACTTGGTTCGTGCCCCATGAATTCTAGTGAATGGAAGTCAACAGCTAGACACGTACATATCTTCTGTTTTGGCCACTAGGGTGTTTGTTGAAGAAAAGATATGGATTGTGTCTTTTTTAAAATATATTCCATATTCTTTTAAACAAAATATGAATTAAAATTAATTTTGATGTAAATTATTGAGAGGCAAGTCAACGTTGCTACCAAAGAAAAAAATATTCAAAGATCTCAAAATTATATTATAAAATAACCTTTATGTACAACTTTATTTGAGTTACTGACAAGTCCCAATGGGTTGTGCTCATATTTGCAAGCTTTATTTAATACATTTCCATAAACGTTTAGGTGTGATATACCATTTTTATCACTTAAAAACTTAAAACTTAAAAATTAAATCTTTATATTTACAAATTAATTAGTTGTAATGTTGTTAAACTGAAAATTGACCATTCTGCATGTGTCATTTTCAGACGTTTTCAAAGAACATGAATAATTAATTTAACTTCTTTTGAATAATAAAGATACATGAAAATATCCACGAAACAGGTTGTCTTGATTATATGTATAAAACTACAAATAAATACAATTTTATAGCAGCGTTTGTGAAAAAGCTGTGAATTAAATGTCAATTTCTCTCCAAAATTATATCATAGGTAAACTTTCAGGTGAGGAAGCTTTAATTCACTCTGGTCATTCTTGGCTTATCGAGTGATAACCATCACGCCTAATATCTAATTTTGCTGACTCTGTAGAATGTTTTAGTTTGTGTAATATTGAAATAATTAAGTAATTTTTAAAAATTTAACACAATTATCATCAAGTTTTCGTTTTTTTAAATAAGCCTTAAATAATATTTGGATCATTTCCACTCCAACAATAGTGATTGTAACATCCTAAAATACCTTTATATACCCAGTTCTAAAAGGTGTTTTGCTTAAAGAGATTTGAGCGCACAAAAAACATCAAGAAGATGTTTTACCATAACACTCGTACTTGATAGAACTGTAACTGTGCATAACTTGATTCTTAATCTTCTTAATGCACAAGGTTTCACTATGTTAAGTATTTTCTTAGTATTTTCACATTCAAAGATTTTCCAGTGCATGCTGTAATAATTATAACATTAACATATGTTCATGACTGATCTTTTATTGTATAAAGTTTGATTTTGCTGTAATAATGAACTCAGCATTAATATGGGCAAAAATTTTACAATATTTTCAATAAAACTGTTATATTCTATTTGTAAAGGTCAATATAAATTATCAAGACAGATTGCTTATTGACGACTTTTTATTATAATTAACATGTTTGGTGAAATATAACTAAATAAACCCTTATCCCCTCTCTTTATGAAAGGTTTTAGGAAATGAAAATGAAGATTCAATACGTTATAACAACATCATTTCGGTCGTAGATTCCTTTTCAACTTCTTTAAGACATACATCCGGAAAAAACATGGTTCCGCAGAGAGAGTCGTTTTTTCACATATCCATCTGTGTAAGAAACGGTGAAAATTGTTGAATCAGGAGGTCCTTGCGAGACCTTTTAGAAGGACAGAATCAATCTCTTTGTGCAAACCTCTAGACCGACTCAAACAAATACCGTTTATACGTAAAATTAAGCAGATCTTGCC
This sequence comes from Geukensia granosissima, assembly GCA_032357055.1. Lineage (NCBI taxonomy): Eukaryota > Metazoa > Mollusca > Bivalvia > Mytilida > Mytilidae > Geukensia > Geukensia granosissima. The sequence goes on along the minus strand of JAULBM010165181.1, from coordinate 15,405 downwards.
TCAATATGTTTTAATATCAATACAAAAACAATGCGACGACAACAGCCAACCAATGACCTCGACTGCTGACATGAGAAAGAAACTTGATACATGTGTTGTGAAGTTAAACATGTTTTGCTAGATCAAAAGGGAATAATAAACTCTGTAAAAATATACTATAAAATCAATCAAGGGTGCATTCCATTCAAGGAGTACCTTCAAAACCATAAAAGTACTTCACAAAAACACATGAAAAATGAAGATATCTATTAAAAATGAACGCAATATCTGAAATCATGCTTAGTGTGAAATTCCGTATAATAAAATTTCAAGTTCATTGTTTTCAAACACAGTATTTCCGAAGATTTGTTACTGCAGCGAGAAAAAGACAAGGTGGGTTACATTGCCAATATATTGGTATCTGTGTAATTTGATGATAAGCCTATCAAAATGACCGTTAAAAAAGATACCAAAAGGACAGACGCAAATCGTTAAGTTAAAAGACTGACAATAGAATGATGAACAGAACGGTACGAAAGAAGTCATTTTTTCCTTTTACCAATCGTTGGGGTATCCCACTTTATTTGTTTAACCCCATAACTTGTCTCATGTGACTGCTCCAAGTCAAGAGTTGTGCTCGTAGGTTTGTCTTTGTGTAAATATTTGTAACATTTTTGATAATGTTCAGGTGAGAGCACTATTATTTTACGTATTCACGTTTTATTTTTAGGGGCGATTTAAAGCTTTTCCACCCTTGTTGAAGACCTAGTGGATATCTCTTGTTGTGTCGCCTGCTTCTAGCAGGGGGACATAAAAGGATTACTCTGTCGTCTTGCGTTCACGTCGTCGACCTCGGCATCGTCGTCTTCGGCGTTTCACTTTCTAATCCACTACTACTCTCTTTGGACAATGCACTTTTGATTTCTCGCATGGGTATTCTACACTGGACTTAAACCACTGTACCTATTTCAATCAAACTTTCACATAATCTTTATTATGAGGTGTAGTGTTGCACCACATATTTTATTTTTCCAAATTTTTTTGCTGGAATTTTTACTTATAAAAGGCAGTGAAAAGGGGATACCCTTTCTAAACTGCTACTCCTCCTTAATCACTCAATAGAAATTGAACAAACTTTAACAGTTTTTTATCAATGAATGTAATGTACCTCCTATTTTATTTTCTCAGGAATTCAGTGTAGTAAATTCTTTGTGCAAATTTAACTTGCATTATGCTGGAGGGAGTAACAATTTCTAATCCACTACTCCTTCTTAATCAATCAACAAAAATTAACCAAATTTTAACAGAATCCTTATCAATAGTTGCAGTATTGCGCCTACTATTTTATTTTTCCAGAAAATCAATATTTTGGCTGCACTTTTGACTTTTAAAATGCAGTGAGAAAAAGGCGAGTACTACATTGTATTTTTAATCTGCTACTCCTCCTAAACCACTTATTAAATAGACATTAAACAAATGATTAGATATTCTTTATCAGTGATGTAGTATTGCACCTTCTATTTTATATTCCCAGGAATTTAATGCTTAGTTTGTTACTGCAATTTCGACTTGAATTATGCTGAAAAGAGAGGGGGTAATATGTTTTAATCCGCTACTTTTTCTTAACCATTCATCAGAAATTAACCAAACGTTTTGCCTTTAATGTTTGCCTTTCTGGGCAAATAGAAAGCAGACGACACATGTATGTCTTCCGTGGAATACTCAATACTAAGTTTTATAAATTTCCCGTTTTTTCTCGTACTTGTACTGGGGTCTCTCTGACAAAAATAGAAAATATAAAGGGTTCTATTGTCAATAATGCAAATCTACGTATTTCAGCTTAACACTATTTATTAGATAAATGTATGTGTTATCTTTGTGACTGTATTGTATTACATTTTCGCTATATGTTAGTAGTAGCGTCGAATTTTTGAATTTTGTAATTGATTACACTAAAACATGTATTTCTGTAGAGATTCACACCCTGATATAATATTTCTCCATAATCAAACAATTTTGTCCAAACCTACACTAGTTTATGGATCCAATGTTGAATACCCATTTGGGAGTTCAAAAGTGCATAGTCAAAAGAGACAAGGCAAATTCGAAACAAACCAAACGATAAAACAAAAATAAAAGGAATAAAAGCTTGGAATCCACAAACTCCCATAGAAAACAGCAGTGGGATCAGGTGGTCATGAAGGGTAAGCATCTCATGTTTTGCGCGAAACATCCGTCGTGGAGGAATCCTTTAACTCTAATCCGGGTCAACTTCAATCCGAGAAGGGGAGCAAAATGAATATGAAACATGAAGTCCTGCACCACTGTTTTATAAAAGAAAATTTCCGAAACTTAAATTATTTAATTAGAATACACCAAAAAGAATGGTCGAAACTTAATATAAGCAGATTAGTTATAGTACAAAACGTAAATGAACAATTCCTTATGGCCAACATTGCTGCTTGTTGCTTTATTAATTTCAAATAAAACGCATTTACCCGTATTTCCGTTAGTACCTGAATTGACTACATGTCCGTAATTATAAGTTTTAAATTAATCAACTCTAAAGTATTCAAGATATTATGTCTTTAAACATTGTCTTTTATATTAATAGTTTATGAATACGAATTTTAGATGTAGGTTATTCTAAAAGAAAAACAGTAGACCTAATTACTTCAAAGACTGTTTTGACGGCTATAAGCCATTTTGCTTTACTTTGAAAGGTTGAAATATTTGAATCTTTCAAAAAGAAAGTCTTGATTAGATTATGACCTCAAAAAGGACTTTGGCATCTTGTACACAAACTGTACACCCAAGTATATGCGCAACGAGCGTTCAGTAAACACCAGACGTACCACTAAAATGTCTTTTGAAAGAAATAGTGTGTCATAATACTTAGCAAAATATAAAATTGCCAATGTTGAATAAATATGGAGAATTTTGTATGCTATTTGTACATTCACATCAGTAGCGTTCGAACTTAAACATAGGAAGTCGAAATCCGATGGCAGAGACAACTACAGAGTGTAATTTTTTTCGAGGCCTTGCTTTAGAATTTTAGCAAATGCAGCAAATTTATGTAAAACATTGTTAAAATATTGTTTGATAAATTTTATGTCAGACAAGCCTGACAGCTGGGCTGGTAAATATTCTCGGGGAGATGATCCACCGGCAGAGGTATCGACCCAATGGTTTCAAAATACAAAATTGCCAATGTTAAATAAATATGGAGAACTTTGGTATGCTATATGTACATTTCAATGAGTAACCTCTCATCAGTAGCATTAGAACCGCAACACAGAACGTCCAAGTAAAAAAATCTGAAAAGAAGCACTCAAATCCAAAACAAATCGAAATGGGAAGCAAAATACGAAGGCAGGGACAAATATTAAGTGCAATACTTTTCGAGGCCTTTCCGTATTTTCATTGCTTTAGAATTTTAACAAATTTCTGTAAAACATGGTTTGATGAATTTCATTTCAGAAGTCTGACAACAGGGGATACCCTCGAAATTTGATTTGGTTTAGAAGGTCCTTCCGTTTGAAGTTTTGCGGAATAAGTATGTGTAGAAAAATTATCTTAAAAATCATCTGTAGATACCAAAGGAGTAGACAGAAATGATTCAGTCAATATGCTGACAATATAATGTCGAATAAAACGAAGTAAAAGACGAACATAAGTGCTCAAAACACTACGCAGAAATCTGAGGCTTAGGTAACTCGAATCCAGTGAAAACGAGGGTAAATTCGGATGCTCTGGAAGAGAAAATAGCCTCTGCTTCACATGTGACACCATTTATATTTAAATTTTTAATCCTGAAACCTTAAGGGAGTAGACCTATGTAAAGGGACCTAACTTTTGGCAAGCTTTGGTATGTTTATGACAACCATTTTTATATATCTAATGTAAGCCTCTTATTAACAAAGATTAATTTTGATCTGTATCAATTGAATGCTTAAAGAACTGTGGTCTACCTCCTTAAATTAGGTAAAGTAATTGCTATTTTTCACTATTCAGACAAATTTTCACAACGTCCTGAAATTGGTCCTACTTATGGAAAAAAAATTGGAGAAAGTGGCAATGTATAAGTCCTAAGATGTTATTATTTGTTACATATTGGTATAAACAAAGCTTCTAGCGTCTTGTCTTTTATAATGAAAAATGTATAGAGAATGCAAATTGATAAATAATATGTACATGTTTTATACATTCGCAGAGGTCACGTCAGTTTTTTCCTTCGTTTAAACTTATACATTGGCAATATATAACAACATGATAGACGTGCTATAAGAACTTAAGCAAACCAAGGCCTTATCTTTTTTTAACATTTTTCAATGTTTTCAGATGTGACAAACAAATAGGATGTATCGCTTTAATTTCGACAAGACGCTCCTCCGGTGAAGCAACCGGCACCATGAGGAATCAAACAAAAGGTGATCGTTATTAATATGGTCTTGATAGTTACAGATAAATCCCATTTTAAGATATTACAGCATTATGGTTATGCTTGAAATTTAGCTTATTTATCAACTTTTGTAAAATTCGAAGATAAAGAATCTCTTGATTTGTGATATCCATCATCATTTTTACAGTATATGCGGTTTTGCCTATCATTTAGGGTATAAATTTCTTTGTTGAATATATCAACGATGTCGGTGAAAATTAACTCTCCTTCGCATCTTTAATCATTTTGGAAAAATAATATTTGCGTTAGAAGAGTCATGAACTTTAATTATTGTATAACAACGAGTTGTGTTTATGTTGGAATAATTATGAATTGTAGTTCCAGGGATTGAAATAACTTTGGCTTTCACCACAATATCAACAGAAATAAAGACATACCCATATGTTGGATCATCAGGGGTAACAAATAATTACCATGTACAAGTAGATAGAACAGGTAATAACTAATATTTGTATTATTAAACATTAAGATCAACTAAAACATTATAATTTTTTTATTTCATACAAGCAAGTTTCATCACCTATTACCAAGGTAAAAGACCACCGAAAGGTAGTACTCATATTTTAAATATCCATATCCAGATTTTGTTTAAATCTTTTTTTCTCGTTTTCGGATACACAGTTTCTATTTCTGTTGTGTATGCTGTTTACGACACCTATATCCCTATGTAAGGTTACTTAAATTCAAAATGCCAGGATATATGTCATTCTGATACAGAAATAAACAGAATGACCTCCTTTTCATTTTAATATGGATTTTGATCAGTATACAAGGTTATGAATTTATCAACCCAGTTCATTACAACTAAGAAAGACCTGTCGTGGGACATTTTTTACAAGAATGGATATTAAAAAAAATGACACTGGTATACGGCACCTTTGAAAAATTGTCAAAATTTTGTACATGTGGGAAAAGGGTGAATCTAGTAGAGTTAATCACTTTTGTGGAAGTTTGTTAAACAATTAACAATTAAGATACTTCAGAAAACTTTGCACTTGCCTGTTTTTTTGTTGAAAATTTGGTGTTAATAATCTTGTTCGGATTCTAAAGAAACAGGCAGATAATGATTTGGTGAAACATTATAAAATCTATGAAAATGACGGTTAATAAATCGTAAAAGTGTATACATATATATATTTGTGGATTTTTCTTTTTTCTTTATATATAATACACCTTAGAGTGTCTCATATTGAATGTGGCTTCTCATTTCAATTTGTTTGGATTTGAGTGGTTCTTTTGTTATATTTGAATCTTTGACTTCCTATGTTTCGGTTCTAATGCTACGGATGAGAGGTTTCTCCTTGAAATGTAGATAAAGCATGTCAAAATTTTCCATATTTATTAAACATTGGTAATGTTGTATTTTGATTGGATGCTACTAGTATAAGCGACATTCATCAATATAGAAAAATTAATGTGGCCAAGGTTTAAAAGGGGAAGAAGTTCTTTTAGACGCTAACGAAAGTTGTTGCGGAGATACGTCACCCTTATTCGTGGAACTAGTAAACGTATCAAATGCACTGCGATTTTAATGCAACTCTTTGTAAAACAAAAGCAGATGCTTACACAAACAGCATCGGCGATCTGTGCAGACACAATCTAAATTATTTGGATCTCACATTTAACAAATTAAAATACAAGTTTACCAACTGTGCATAAGTATGGTATGACATAGACAATCCGAGATCCAAACAAAGTAAAAAAAAGTATCCAAATAGAAATAATCGAAAGTGAAAGCCAAAGCAAGTCTCTTCATAAACATATTCGAATTTAAAGAAACAGAGAAATATTCTGTTAAAAATTAATAGATTTTTCATGCCAGACAAGTCTGTAAACTGGATTGCAGAATACCCTCGGAGAAGACTGGTCTACCAGCAGAGGAATCGACCCAGTAGTAAAACACAAGTTTCGTTTCAGTTACTTTAAATAATAAGAATTTTTCGGCTATAGATTCTTATTAAAAAATTGAATTATTTTTAGACAATTGAATACGTTTAATTTGTGGAATTTTTTTCATACTGTGACACTGGGGTATATTTTCGATAGCATTATGACACAGATTATTTAACTAATTTCGCTAAGTTTAGCATTAAATTGTAATAATTGTAGTATAATAGAGTAAAACAAAGAATTTTCGTTTTTTTATCCTACCTGTCTAGTTGTAATAAAAGTTCTTTTTGCATAAAGATTTTTCGATTAAAACCGTTTATTAATATGTGTCCTTCACAATGTAGATTATTTTTGTTTTAATAATTCAGTAGTGTATGTATTTAGAATAAAATCGTATTATCATTTAGTTTCAGAGACAAAATCCACACTTGTTTATTACATTGTTGTCGCTGGAGGTCTTGTAGGATGGTTTGTATTTTGCTTTGCTGTAATTCGGTTTATTTATTAACGCATAACACAAAAGCGTGAGGGTACAGGTCAGCAGAGAGAATGTGAACAACAGGCGACATGACCAGCTTCAATAACAGTGTCACTGTTTCCAACTGAAAGCATATACGACGAAATAGAAGACGTACCAATACCGATACAAGAACAAAAGCGTCCACATTCTTACCTGAGTGTTCATGAATTTGACGAACCACAGAAATGTGCTGTTCGGGTTAGGGCTGAAGTTTGTTCTACAAGAAACAGAGAGTCTATTAAAACTGAAGTTTCAACTTCAAATGACGAAAAATTTTGTGATTCACCTGACAGTCCTACAAGTAGCAATGGCGACTATTTTCATCCATATACATCATTGAAAGCTGACCAAAATGAAACACCATATATCTTAAGTTGATGGACGTTAGGATTTGTTGAAACCTTATTATCAACATTTTTTATCAATGTTTATATATTAGAATAAACTTGCTCAGAAGTCGTCAAATGCGTGCTTTGTGCAAACTTTATTCCGATATATTTTATAGCTTTTTACTTAACAAAAAATATTTGAGTATGCAAAGCTGAATATTTGGAGCAAATACGGAATATAAAAGATCGAAATAACATTTAAACTTGAATCAAATGTTACGCCATGATGGCCGTAAAAACTTAACCGATAACAAAAAAAGTTGCCCTTTTTGGAACAGCATAACTCTTTGTAAAACGCATTTAGGCCACTCCAAATTAATTAATAGTTCTTCGGATTCGCTCGCTTCTAATATTATGGGTTCATAATTTCAAAAAAAACCTTTACTCGCTCCATTTTCATCACACTTTTTAGAAATTCTCACTGTTATTTCTAGATATAAAAATTAAAATTTGCTCCCTCGCCCCAAGAAAAAAATACAAAAATGAAGGAAAAAAAATAAATTATTGTTTTCGCATCAATTTTTGATGTTACGCTCCAATATTTTGCCATTTCAAGAAAAAAATTTAAAACAAAAAATTTCGCTCGCTCTAACCTATTTTTATCACAAAAAATCCGAAGAACTAGAAATAAATTTGGATTGGCCTTAATTAGGACTGTCTAATCAAACATTATTCTCTTAAATGGAGTGCAATAATAATGTTGACGTTAAGAAGAATTAAAAAATGCACATGACTCATTAACCATAAGCTTTCTTGGGAAACACTTTTCTAAATTCATTTGTATTAAAACCCTCTACTGGGCGTGGTACTGATATCAATTTTGGAAAAGTAGTCTAAAGATATCTAATTGTCAAAAAGAATTCGAAGATACCAAAGCGGCAGACAGAAATCGTTAAGTCAGAAGACGTAAAAGACCATGGCCAACAAAATGAAACGAAAGATAAACATAGAGCACACAACATTACACTGAAAACTAAAGCTGGAGTTACACGAACCCTACAAAAACAAGGGTGAGTTCAGGTGCTCCGGTAGGGTAAGCAACTCCTACTCCACTAGTGGCACCCGTCGTGTTACTCAGTAGTCAAAGCCAGTATATAGTCACAATCGATGTAAGTCACAAACCGGTATAGGAACGGATTTGCATTCATGACAGTCGGAAGATATCCATTGTTATCTGTGAAATGGATATTTCGTACCGGTCAACCATATCATGATGGCGACCGAAAAAGTTCCGGAGTGATGACTCTGATCTTTCCCTGAAAACCCTTGGCTGACTAGCTTTCTTGTCAGCTGCAACCCTCTATCAATAAAATCCTGATAGGAAGCATGAACGGAAAGTTTACAATCGGAAAATCAAAGTCATCTCTCTTGTCGTAAAGTTTTGTCTTTAACCCACCCTTACTGTCAATTTCTAGTTGTAAGTCTAGGTAAGAAGCAGACCTTTCTGTTTCTGTAGAATCTTTTATCTCAAGTTCAATGGGATAGATGAGGTCAACATAGTCACCAAATGTAGAGTTATTTATCTATATTATCTTAATTTCGTATTCTTACAAGTAGTGGAGCGGCGATTTTTTAAAAGTCGCTACGTTAAGGATTTCAATGCAATTTGGTTTCATTTGAAAGAATAATGCCTCTGCTTTGTTTTTCAACTGGTCGTAAAGTTTTCTTATGGTAACGTTTCTAATAAATCTCACGAGCTTGCGACGTTCCTGAATGCCAGGAAAAACACAGCGATATTTTATGTGAGATATTGTTTTTATTAATGTAAAAACTGCTAATAATTGTTGTTATTATACAAGTGTATGATTATAACAATTAAAGTAAGTCTCGTTTTACAGGGTAAACGTTTCTAGTGAACACTTGAACAGTATTTCGAATAGAACCCGAAATATTAAAAAATAACTATTTTTTCTTAATTTTAACTGCAATTGAAAAGAAATATGTTTTTTGCTTCATTATCAATGTTGTTTATAATTAGCTGACTTTTTTGTAATGGATATTGCGGGATTGATCAAATCCTTTCTATTTTTATTATAAAAGAAAGTTTCACCGTGGATAGATGTAAATTACGGAGAATTGCTCTCACTTCCGATACGGTCAAGTATATATACATCCAATTTCATAATTCTGCAATATTTAAATATGTTTTGTCTAAATAATTGTTTGATTTATGAATTAAAGTCATTTTAAAGTATTTTTGTTTGTATATTTGGTTCAATAAAATTCTTCTACATCTAAATGTACGAATGCCCGCTTCGGACATAAATAATATTGTTTGATAATCGTCTAAAATTAGTTCAATTTTCGGCAAACTGAAATCGAAATTTGTATATTTGACAATTTGTGTAACTTGTCAGGAAATAACATAAGAAAACATCATTGACTTGACTAAATGACAAGTAGCAATTGATTTTGGTAATTACTAGAAAAATAACGTAAAATTTTTTACATAGTACGTGCAATATAACTATGATCTTTGCTGGAGCCACAGGAGCCTGGGGCATCGGACCCCCTCCCCCCTTTACAATGTGTCTAATATTTTTTTTAATTTCTGGTGTAAAAACTTCGTGCAGTTATCTATTATTACAGAAATGAAAAATGATGCGGGTCGCTTGGTCTTTTGGTCACTAAAAGACCGTGCGATCCGCTGCATATTTCGATTCTGTAATATTAGATAAAAGGACGTTTTCTTTACACCACAAATCAAAAAAGAGAACAAAAGGAAAGAAAAAAAGAGGGATCCGATGCCCCAAGCGCCCGTGGCTAGAGCGAGGGAGTAAGTTCGTTTTAAATTTTAAAATGAACACACATTCATTACTCTTGTATCCAATGTCAGTTCGTTCTGTTTAGGTTAAGGTCTAAAACTGTTAGTTCGGGGTCCAGTAAAAAAGTAACTATCAATATGAGAAAAGGGATATTTAAAATTAGAACTCCACATAGCTTTTCCTTATTTGGTCATAGTCTAGACAAACTTAAAGAAATTTTTGAATTAAAATGGCTTCATCCCTAACAATGAAATGAGAAGACAATTCTATTGCATTCATATACACTGTGGTTAACTGTAAATTTCCTTGCGTATAGATTTTTACGTACTTTGTGTCTATTCCTTTTTTTAATTTTTGTACTATAAACAGGGTTTTTTACGTATCGGGTGTGTTGTGCACATCTTTAATAACTGAAAAATAAGGCGCTGCACCTTTCTTGATACAATGTTACTGACACTACACCCTAATGAACGTGTGACTGTCCCCTTTTGTTAACCCGTAAAGTCCACTTTTAAAAACATGTAAATGCTAACGGCTATATTCTGTATTATTTCTTATAAAGGGATAATTGAACACGGGGTTGAAATTCGCTTTACTTGTAATGTCTCATGTATCATGTGAGCCCCATCCCAATCCCCATCCACCCTAAAAAAGGCTTATGTTGTCCTTACATGTACATTGTCGACACGGTAGCAAGTTAAGAGCTATCACTGAGACGAATTGAAACCAGGTTTTTGTTTTTTGTTTTTTTTTTGTTATAAGTTATGATTTTCTTTCAATTACGTACGCATGGGTCAAATATAAAATACATTAATTTTCCGGATATTCCTTTACAATATCAATTTTGAAAGCATCAAACATTTCTTATTCGTCGTGTTAAAACTCATGTCCAGTCTCAAAAATTGAGATTTTCCCCAAAAATCTTTTTTTTGCACTTTTTTTTTTTTACAAAAAACTGGTTTTACAATATATCATGATAAGTTATATGTTATTTTGAAAAAGACTTCCGATTTTTGATTTGACGTCTTACAGCATTTTATTAAAAAGTTATTTTTTGCGAATAAACGATTCCCTTTTTTAACTTTGACTTTCCCAAGAAATGTGATTTCTTGATTTTACGACCCGTCACTTCTAATGATACATGAAACAAGCTTTCAAATTATACCAAGTTTAGGTGCGTGTTAGATGGGTGAATTAAAATTTTAGAAATGCCTTCTTCACCGCTTGAAAGTGCAAAATATATCCAATTCTTTGTTGACCATGAACAATTCACCAATTCTAATCATTTCATTGTTTATATAGCCCAAAGTATTTTTGTCGAATATGTATGACACCTGTAAAAAATTTGAAATCCTACAATAGTTTTGAAATGTTTTAGTTATGACAATGTTACATGGTTGGTTTTTATTTGTGATGTTTTCTCCGTTTTTTGATGTTAAATTGTGACTTTCAGAAGGGCAGGATTTACATTGAAAAAATTAACTCCGACCGGGCCTATTTTCCGGAAAATGTCCCAATTAGATCGGCTATGTTTATTATAGACAGAATTGTATTTTTGATTTAAAAAAAAACAATATTAGAAACATGTTTAGCATGTTCATCAAAGGGAAATACTCACTCTATCTTGAGCAGCAAAACGAGAAGATTACCTTATTTTAGAATTGTTTGAAAACTCGCATTTGCCTGCCACAAAGATGTTTTAACCCCGCCGCCTACTTTATATGTCTGTCCAAATCCAGTGGACGCAGATGTTTTTGTGTTTTTACTGTTATTTATTTTACACTGTAACCTTAATCGGCCGATTATTGATAATTTGAAAGTAATCCCATATTAGTGTAAATCTTTGTCCATTGCTTGAGGTCTCACGAAAAGCTGTGGTTGTTTTGGGTTTTTTCTTGTTCTAATTTTTAGTTTTTGAATGGTTTTCTCATAGAAAATCTTTCCTTTTGTTTATTTATAAGGTACAGAAAGAGAACGGGTGCGTAATATTTTCATGCCTTTTATATTTGCAACAAAAACTATGATGGTAACCCGTTCTTCAACGCCATGTGTAGTATCTGCTGAAAGCTCTTAAACCTGATGTTTAGTAAAACCAGATATGAGTTAGCGTTTACTAGATTCATCTCTAATATTCACGAACATAATGGCCAACAAAACGGCTTTTCTGTTATCATCTTTGATTGAAAAGATTAGTTATTTCTGATTTTCCGAGTTATAGGTGTTGTTGTAAAACTATTTTGGTGTTCAAAAGCAGTCCCAATTAAAAAGAGTCAAGGCCGGTCAACCAATATTGTTAGCATTTTTAGCAGATCAGTAACAATTTGCATTGCAATGAAATATATGCCAGTCATTGGAAATGTAACTTGTAGCTTGTCCGGTACACCAACAGCTTGACTTACGATCTTCATTCTGTTTCATGTAAACTCAGAACGGGTATTAGTTTAAGTGTAAAATTAAGAATTGTTATAATATCAACCGGTGTTTTTGACTGATGGATGACCTGCAATCAGTACCACTATGTACAACCAAATTCTTGTTTAGCTATCAGATAATGAAATATTAAATATATATTGATATTGGTCACCTTCGGACAATATGAAAAAATATATAGCAAAAGCAAAGACTGTAGTTCCACGCAAAGAAAATTCAATATCGGACCTGCAATACAGCTGCACATATTATACATGAGATTGGTTCTAAAATGCTCTTTGATTCACTCTAGGTCTGCATTTGCAATGAAGAGAATGTTCGCAAATTGTGAGATATCAAAAAATAGTTACGCATTTGCTGCAAATTGAACTAAAAATAGTTTTCTCATTCGGGAAGGTTCAGTTATCAATCACAGAATAGACATTTCTCATTCAATATTTAGCACAGTTTTCAAATAACAGTTCAACTCTCCTAAAAGGCATACTGATAAACAACAAAAATAATACCCTAGGTCACAACTACAAATTGTAACGGTAAGAGGAAACAGTCTCAAGACTGACTACAATTTGCAAAGCAAAACAATCGTCGTGACCATCCCCCAACTTCTACATTCTGATTGTCCTGTTGAAACTTTTGTTTTGTGAATAAATCACTGGTAAAATGCATATATCTTTATTCTTTTGAGTCGGTTTGAGGTCGAAAACTGTGAGTGAGCCAGTCGAAAGGAGTGCATCTAATTTGTGCAGAATGCATCTTGTACTTGTGTCCCTGGGAGGCAAACGGACGTTGTTGTTATATGCAAACATTTACACGTTTGAATGTTGAATATGTCTTTGTGAACTAAACTTTTTGTTCATCTCTGGACTAACAGAACATCAGCAATGCAAGAGTCTGCTCTGGAAATTAATTATTTCAACATTTGTTAAAATGCCAATATAAGCCATATCTAATAAATAACCATGTATGTATTACAGACGTTGCAGTTAAAAATTGTGCTAAGAAGGTCAAGGTCATGTTAATGTAATTCGAAGATACCAAAGAGGCAGACAGAAATCGTTAAGTGGGAAGACAGGCAAGACCCTGGTCAACAAAATAAAACGAAAGACAAACATAGAACACACGACCGTACACTGAAAAATAAAGCTGAAGTAACACGAACCCACAAAAACCAGAGTTAGTTCAGGTTCTCCGGAAGGGTAAGCAACTCCTGCTCGATTAGTGGCACCCGTCGTGTTTCTCAGTAGTCAAAGCCGGTATATAGTCAAACTCTATGTTAGTCACAATCGGTGAAGGAACGGATTTGTATTCATGAGAGTGGGAAAATATCCATTGTCATTTGTATAATGGATATTTCGTACCGGTCAACCAAATTATGATGGCGACAGAAAAACTTCCGGAGTGATAATTCGAATTTCATCTTGTCAGCTGCAACCCTCTATTATTAAAATCTGCCCCTTTGGTATCCTCGAATTCCTTTTTATAGACACAAGTCGTATTCTAACAGAAGGAACAAAACAACGCGCTTTTTGTTGACCGCGTTAGTCATTTATTGTTCTATCACTGTCATTAACTGTCTATATTATGAGTATTTGTTTTGTAATCATGTATAAGGTGTGCCATTCAGCACTTAAATTTTCGTTTATTCATTTAAATTTTGTTTTGATGAGGTGTAAGACAAAGGGTAACATGTTAAATAGTGTTAAATAAATTGGTCTAGCCAGTATCTTTGGTAACCTATTTGGCTTTAAACAATACACTTCAGAAGCTAATATTTCATTTGGCATTTCATTTATTTCAGTCAATTCACAAATATTTCAAAGTCTGCCAGTTGTAAGAAAACACGAAAGAAAAGTGAATGGTTAATGTTTTCGGCCAAAAAAAACTTTAATGTGGACAATATTGATGCCACAAAAAGGGTTGGTTAGGAATGATAAGCAATGCCGGACTCGAAATCCACCTTATTGCTTATTTTAAAATTAGCAAAATATCAGTCCAGTGTATCGCTACAGTATGCCTGTGTGATTTTAAATTTGGCGTTTGATCTTTGCAAGATGATCGAGATTACAACTCCAAAATATCTTATACAACATATTTAACCACCTGGCGACAAAAGCAAACATTCGTCTTTATCTGAAGAACGGATATTTTGTGCCGGTTGACAGGAATATTGAGTCAACTATACTATTTCTCGAGTGATGACATCTTTTTTTAATAGTTTTCTTTCTGTAATGGGTATAAGATTTTGAATAACTTATAAGCTGCGATATGTATACACTGGACAGATTACGTGTTACCACTTATGAATGGGAAGTTATGTTTTGAAGGTAATGTCGTCATGGTTGTCAAATATGTTTGTCTTAAACCCCTAAGTTTCTTTTTGACATAAGGGACTTAATGAGTGCTTACGGACAACCTGAGCTCACCTTTTGTTTTTTGGTGGGTCCGCCATGTTCACAGACATATGTAACCTTTAATGTTTAGTTTGTGTCGTGTTTTGTCTTGTCATTGGTGTTGAAGTTGCTGTTTTCATCGACTTGTACCCCTGATGTGTGACCCTTCGGTTTTCTTTTCCTTCTCCTTATGACTTAGCATTGACAATTTTTCGTTGATGTTTTTATTCGTCTTCTGAAAACCAAATTAATTGCGTTTCATAAGAAGAATATAACAATACTATTACAAGATGTTAATGAATTGGGTTTATCATTCTTTTCTGTTATTCTTCAACTTGATATCTCAGTAAATGTAACTTGAAAAATTGTGTTCCTGTTTGGCACCAAAATGTTTAAGAGCAAAAACTAGTTGTTGGTGTTTAAATGTTAACCCTCACATAATCTTTGGTCAGTGTTAAAGCACCAAGCAGGCATGCAATTAAAATACAAAAAGTATTATTACAATTTATTGGAAAGCAATTTTTATAAGCAAAAACAACAACTAAAAGGTCAGCTACTTAAAATTCAGCTATATAAA
>JAULBM010165071.1:0-17944 GCA_032357055.1 Geukensia granosissima | reverse complement strand
GTTGGCCATGGTCTTGTCTGTCCTCGACTTAACGATTTCTGTCTGCCCCTTTGGTATCTTCGAATTCCTTTTAGTAACTAATTTAACATTGTTCTAAATATGACAGACGTTAAGGTGGTAGACCCGGAATAAAGAAGATTACTCTTAAAACAGTAATTAAAAAGTATTCTGTTTCATTGAAAGATTTTAATCATTCAGTTGAAACCATTATAATTGCTCTGGTTTGTGTTGATTGATAAAAATGTTCGACACCAACGTTCCAAAGATTTAAGATAGATATGTACATTTACATAGGTCAACTCTTATACATGACATAAAGTGCCTTAAAACATGAAATACAGTTCTTTAGAAGGGAACTAAGATTTTAATTGTTAATTACCTTATTTTTCATTGCCGTTTATGCAATTCGAAAGTATAGTTACGCCTTTGAGGTGAAAATATGTATTCTGATGTTTAGGCCCTTTTGTGGGTTATAATTCATCTTCATGAAAATCGTAACCTGATGATCGTTTCACAAATATTAGTAAGAATTGCGATGAATCGTGAAGCCTGTATAAAAAGAAGTGGATGAAATATATGCCAGAGACACCAATAATGATAAAAGAGCTTCCATTTCTTGTCACAAGAAAAATTTTCGTGTCGATGAGTGTAAAGACGCACAACGAATGAAGCGTAAGCGTGTCAGTGGCTGTTATTATTCAGGTAAGCATAATTGTTATCGGCAAACAAGTTTGGCAAAGCCTTTCCTTTCATTCGATTTAATTTCATTTCAATTAAGCCGAAATACACATGATGAGGAAAAATAAGAATTTAAAGATACTAAAAGACAAAGAGAAATCGTAAGGTCAGAGAACAAACAAAGCCATGAAAAACTAAATGAAGCGAAATACAAACATAGCACGCGAAACCATTCCCTAGAATTCATTTCCAGAAAGTCAATATTGGACAATTTTTTTTCAAATATTTTAACAGGTTATTTGTTTTTTTAGACTATACGACTCTCGGTTATTGATTATTGTGGTTGATATGAGTTCTTTATTAAAATAATCAGCAGAAGCGACTCTAAAAATTGCAATTGTTTTACAAAAGTTTGCATAGCTTGTTTCTTTTTGGTTTTGAATGTCCTCTTTCACAGCGTAAAATTAAAATTAAAATGTTCAACAGGAGGGACGATAAAAACTCATTTTCTGTAGAGCAGTTCCCTTACTTGACAGAATGTCTCTTTGGTTCTTTCATATTTTGTATATGTTTCTTAAACTGTTCTTAATATGCAACACTGATCGTAACTTGCAATTAGCATCATATTTACATTACAAGAAAACTAGTTGGTAAAGGATTTCGTTTCTTTAAATGACAAAACCATTTACTATTTTTTCCATTGATATTACAATGCAATGATTAGTTTAACAGATAGAAAAGTTATGAGATGCATGTCCTATCCACCTTTTTATGCAAAAACTTGCACTTTTGAAAATAATATGTTTAGACTTTTTAGATGTTTAAATAAACATTCACTGAAAGGTACGACAGTTATCTCTGAAACAAAATGTCCTTAGTAACCAACGTGGAATCTCATTTGAAAAATTAACCTCAATACAATAGCTCATTTTTCGACAATGATTTTTACATGCTGTCGAAATTTTTATTTTGGCGTTTGCACAGGTGTATTATCAATTGTTTTGCCTCGATTTAGTGTTATATTAAACTAGCTACCTGAATAAACTTCTTTTTTATTCTAGGTTGGTACATCGTGTTATCGAATGCTTTTTTCATGTGTTTTGTGGCTGTCTTCGTTACCAAAGTTAATATATATTTTTTGGTTTATTGACTTCTATTGCTGCGATTCCCACCAATGTCCCAGTTAAAAGCGGTTTAATTGCTCAAAACCATGATAAAGCCTGCAGCATATTATACGTGTCCGTTTAATGCAGGAACCTTTAAATGCCTGGTTTACATTGGTCAAGATTACTTTGTTCGTTATGGTATTTTTCAAATGTTTCTATTTTTATTCTTTTACATGTGAAAAAAGGCGTTCAACTTCTAAAATTCAATAAACATTTCTGTACACAGAATTTTTCACTTTCTACAATAGTGACGCGAACGTTATTGTCATTCTTACATTTGCAGAAACATATTCATTTTTGTGTGAAATCAACTATTCTCTTTTTTCATGATTCTGTTATATACACTATTTGTCGTGCGTTTACACCCTTCTTAAGCATAATGATGTCGTGCAATCTATAGAATAATAACACCATTGACTGATGACATTTTCTTAATTAAAATAATCATCTTGTCAACACGGTTTGTTACGAGTATCGTGGCTTATTTTAATGATAATAAGTCATGGTGATATTGAACAATCATGTTAAATAATGGTCATATTATTTAGTGATTCGAAAAGTCAATTTAAAAGTGTGCAAAAATCGTTTGAAGCCATTACTGAAAGCAAATTGATATGCATCTGAATTGCAGGTGTCTATAGACAGCAAATTGCATTTTTAAGATGTTTGATAGAAAAACATTTTGTTTTTAAAATTAAAAAAGTAACAAAATTAAAATGAGTATATAAATTGGGGTAACATAAATAAATGAAGATAATATTCTGATAAGAGGAGTTTTTTGTACGCATACACGATTTTTATATAGGGACAACATAGAGCATTTCCCAAGAAGTAGTATTCCACCATTGTTGAAGTCTTTGTTGAGACCTCTAGATTTGTAAATTACTCTATTATTATCGTGGCTGGAGTGCAAGTGTCTCAAAGATTTACCACATACTTTTCATTTCCATATGAAAATGCACCACCATTTATTGGAAAACGATAACTTATACACATAATGTAAGAAGCTAGAACTAGTACGGAAAAATTTTGTGAGGATTAACAAGATTTTTTGGTACAAAAACTTTTTCCTTCCTATTTTAACATTGTATAATATATATCGTATGTATTTATTTTCAAGAGGATTATTCCTTATTAATTAATTATATCAAATATGCATTTTAAAAAATTGTAAACAAAAGCTTTTCATACTGATATTCAAAATCTCTTATTATGAAACATTTTAATAGCAGTGAATTTTTTCACACTGGCTTTATCATACCTAAAAGTTCTACTATATGATATTTAATAAGATTAGCTGGTGTAAGAGGAATAACTGCAATAAATGCAAAAAAATGAGTACAAAAATGTAATAGCAAAAACATTCGTTTTACTTTTTCAAACACGGTTGTTCCTTTTATATTTTAAACAACGACGCAAAATTTTTTTATCCCATGGAATTTTTATATACTTTATTAACAGTTAACTATGATGGAACAGGAACAAAAAGCAAAGGAACTTTGCATCGGCTGAAAATAACAACAGTTACTGTTAACAAATGTTAATATATACTTAATTTCCGATATATATCTAGACTTTATTGGTTTCTTATTTCTTAACTAAGTTATATATAATATGGAAGTAACTGTGAGACGAATATTTACTAAATACGTGATGCATTTCTAGACTTTATTGAATTGTTGTTTCTTACCTACGCTATATTTAATTAAGAAGTAAAAAAGAAGAATATATACTTTATTCCAGATATATATCCAGATTTTATTCAAACTTCAAGAGGAATCTTTCGTTGGAATTGGCTAATAACGGAAAAAGTGCAACAACCTTTATTTTTTTCTATTTATAGGGTTAGGACTTTTTCATGTATCATCCAAACTTAAATACATTTTCAGATTTGATGATTGGTACATCGATTTTATTTATATTAACAACGTCCAGTAAAAGCGTCCAGAACGTATAATGTTTACACAGTATTCATGAAATCGGGTGTTTGTTTAAAACTTTGTGTGTATAAAGCATCAATTCTCTTTGTTGTTGTATAGAAATATATGTTCAAAGGAGGAAAATAAAAAAAAAACATTGTCAATTTTTAAAGTTTCGCATTTTATTAAAGTATTGAGTTTGCATTCTATGCATTAACGTTGAATTTTTTCATTCGAAATTTACGCCATATGTGTATAAATATTTCACAAAATATGAGAACATCATGATTCCTGATTGAAATGGTTACACGATTTATATAATTTTGTTATAAATGAATAATTTCCAAATGATTGCAATTAAGATGTAATCAACACAAGAAAAGACCACAAAAATGCTTAACAAGACGAAAACACGAAATAAACGACAGAAAAACATCTTATATTAAACAACTTAAAGGAATATTAACAACAAGGACCTAAACCAAAAACCAGGATCAACTTCAGTGGTCGAAAAAAACAGCAACCTCGTATAGTAAAGATTTAAAGCAAATGCATGCCCTAGATAGAATAATAACCCTTATTTATCAAAGAAACTACCATTTCAAACAGTAAAGAGTATCAAGCTTGGGAAAACCAATGAAATTGAATATTCTTATTTACTCTAACCAAATCAGGGGGTTGATAAAAGTAGTTATTAAAACAAGATGTGTTGCATTACATTTAACTTAATCCGGTCAATACCCATTTTTGATGTTAAGTTCTTCTGCATTTTATCACGACTTTAGACAAATTCAAATGTTATCAGTCACAGTTGACAGAATATTTATTTGTTTGTTAATTCTCCTTATTTGTCATGATTATCAATTCTTACAAGTCTAAAATATAAAGCATATTATTATATTATATAGTCTAAGTCTGTTTAACGGAAAATAAAAAGTTAAAGATTGATTTTTGCATAAAATCATAATTGGTGTTTTTTAATGTATGATATTTTTTTTCGTTTGCGTTTATAATCAAAATATATAAAACTTTAAAATATGTTGCTGTACATACAGGCATCTAGTTTCAAAACGTATAGACAAAACATATATTTATTTGAATATGCGCCATATATTAAAAAAGAATATTAGAAAATTTGAGCAATGAAAAAAGGGGGGGGGGGGGGTAAATCATCTTCAAAGCATGTAAACAATGTGTTAAGTGTAAAACATCACATATAATCAAATTCAATTGAAAAGATCCGTGGGACCTGGGTGGCTGAGTGGTCTAGGTAGTTTGTTTGAAAGCTTACCTATGCGGATCGCAGTATCACTTATACGTGCGTGCCTCAGTTTATACCAACGAGAACTGTACGTACGGCCCACTTCGCGATAATGTTTGTAAGAGACCGGCATAATAATCGTTGGTTCCCTCTAGGTACTCCGGCTTCATCCACCACTTATCTGATCGCCGCGTAATGACTACAATATTTTCAACGGGCCTTTAACCCCAATCAAGCAAAAAAAAATCATTTCCAGTGCTAAACATTACGAAAAACGGAAGACATTGGTTTGTGATCGACTTAACTAGATCAAATCTTCCGCTGATCTAAGGCTCTAGCATTCCTAATTTCTTTTAAATCTAATATAGATTTCTTATCATTTCTATGGCTTTCAATGGAGAAATTACTTAGTTCTATATTTCGGATTTTATGAATATTTTAAGTGTGTACTTAACTGGACAATGGGATGAATTTGACGTGTAAAATTCTGGCTCATAATTTAAGGGTCTTATATGTAAATTATTTTAAAAGATTATTTATTCTAGATGTTAATTTAATATGCAAGATCGTTATTATCATAGTTGACTTAAGTTTCTAGTGTTAATAATGCAATCATTTAAGTTGACGGAACTTAAATTCTTACAATAGCTTACAATAACTTAGGGCAAACAAAAACCCCTATAGTGTAATTAAATAGCAAATCTTATTTAAGGTATTGATGGAAACATTTCAAATATCTTTATACAGGTTTTTTCATATGTTGTTATTTTATAATTAAAGTCATTTGAAACGGTATCGACAGGCTGTTCATAGCACAACGTGTACTCAATATTTCATAGTTAATATCCTTTACCAAAAGACAATTGGAGAGAGATGGGCTACCAATTAGCGTAAATAATTTCTGATAGCTTTAGACAATTCTTTATCTGACTGATACAGAATCTGCCATTTATTTTAAAAGTTATTATCTGAGCTTTAGGAATCTTTAATTTTAATAATTTGAGTTGTCTCTCCTAGAACAAACCGAAGTCTATTGCTTTATATGACTAGTTATTTTTGTTTACTTCGGGCAACAAGCAGCTGTCATAAGGTTAACACCAAATATTACATCAAATCATGCTATTACATTTTTAAATGTGTCTCTAGCATTATAATAAGGAAATCTATATTGATTCTTAACAAGACTTATGAGTACATTTTGATGTTTCCGTTTTCTTATTGTATATAGGAATTTTATAATTGTGTTTTACAATTACTATGATAATATAGAAAAGAAGATATGGTATGATTGCTTCTAACATATCGAACAAAGCCGTATAAATTACAGACATGTACAGGTTGCCCAAAGACTTTTAACAATGGAAATATATCCTCACCCTAATTCAAACTAATTAAAGGCCTAAGTAGACGTGACTTTTGTGGATATCACGGTGCTTCTCCAGAATTTCAAAAATGTCGGACTCTTGCAATTGGTAAAAGATGTTAAATTTTATAAATAATGATGACCAGCTTGTTTCTTAAAAAAGCTTGAGGAGTACTTATTTTCTAAATTGCAAATATATGAACGAGTTTTTGAAAAAACCGTCTTAATTCACATAACTCATATGGCGCACCCTAGCTGCCAATTTTAGTTTGACGCGTATCATACAGAATTCAGGAATCCTACAAAAGGATAGAAGAAACCAGAAAGGTCGTTCATTATTTATTTTTAGTAATATTTTTATTTTCAGTGAGTTAATTAACCAAATATATCGGTGAAAAATGGATATAAAGATTTATCGAAGATATCGAAGACACCAGTGAAATTGGTTAATTCTAACATTTATTCCACAAGACTGTTCGTAATTCGAAAAGAATGAAAGTTTCGCTTTTGTCTTTTTTTACACGAAATAATTTAAAAAAATATTCCACGACAGGTCGGTGAAAAACAGAAAGTTTTAAATCTTCAAGATCACTTTTCCTTTCTCTCCTATTATAGAAGGTTAATTGAGGCCAAGGTTTTTGTGCCGATTTACCTATAAGACTGTTTTAGTTTGTATTGTCTTAATATGCAAATTGTTTATTGAACGAACATGACATTACGTCAGATAATTAGTTGCTTTATAACTAACATGACGTTCTCATGATTTTCGACTTTTTTGGTTGTCATTCTTTAAGCTTATGATCAACAATTTTCTGTATAAGACTTATTCATTAATATCGATATAATAGATATTGACTGATCCCATTTGAAGCAGACGTTAAAACAATGAGACGTTGTATTCATCATTAAAGCTAACTTTAGTGTCTCTTAACAAACTCAAGAAGCAGTTCCACTTTCGGTCCGCGTACGTACCTACACTATTGATGGAGTGATGAACGCAGTTACGGAACGGAAACGATCACTGTCCGGAGTTTGATCTCTTAAGGGCTGTTTAAATTCAAAAGCAAAAAAAAAACAGAAATGCTTCGACACGACTTTCACGTAATAGTTGACGGATTTGGTTAGATGAGAGTTTTTCTTTTTGTAACTTCTCATGCATTGCTTCTGATGCATCTGATGAGAGATGACTCCTTGAAATGTACATTTTTGTCATCAATTTGTTTGATAAAAGAAAGAAATTCTTAGCACTATTTTAAAAATATTTTTCATGCCACTATGAAAATCTAGTTAACTAAAGGCAACATTTTAACGAGAAGTTATGTTCACAATCCAGAAAAGATTTGAATTGTTTCTCTCTGGTATACATTCCATTTTTTTTTAAATATAGCATATGAAAATTCACCATAACTATTCCAAATTTGTGTAAACTTGTACTGGTATGAACGTTTGATAACTATTTTCACTAAAAGACTGTATACACCTTTGATCTCTTAAAAATTCAGAGGGATAAAGCAGGTATTAACAAATATTAATTCATATTAATTAACATTTGATTCAATCTAGAGAACATTTCTAGAAGCTGCAGTTTTGAAAATTTTTAAAAATCATATTTTTTCTATGTATTCTTATTTTTCTACTGTTCGCCTTTTTTCTGAATGAATGACATTCACCAATGAAACACTTTGTGTCGCCATTTTTTAATGATTATTTCTTCTTTGTGATGACAGATTATTCGGGAAAAAATATCGGTTAGAATATGTTTGTCCGTTGTGCGTATTTTTTTGAGAATTGCGACATCACCAGCCTTTTAGTGCGACAAATATGCCAAACAGTGGTGAGTGTTTTTCATTACTCATGCGTACATTGTAAATTGCAACATACTTAAATTCATTTAAATGATTTGATACTTGAAGATTGCACAATTTCCTAACTTATATTTTATTTCGCAAAAATAAATAATTGTAATAAATATGTCTATCAATCAAAACAACACTCAATCGTAACATGAATAGGGTTTTGAGATTTTGACGGATATCGGAGAATATCATTCCGTCTGTCAGAATATGAAACGAGTGATCGTAGCGAAGGAGCTCAAAGCTTCATGTTCTGGCAAGCGGGATAATATTTTAAAATATCATATGTCAGCGTTGGAATATCTGATAAATATCAGAGTTTGGCATTCATAAAATATTCAAATAATCAAGATTTATTTAAGTCCCTAAAATTGTGCAAGAAATTATGTGCATCATAAACCAAAAGACCTGATATTTCTTCATAGTTTTTTGTTTTTACTCTTATGATACATATCTCATGTTCCCTCTTTTTGTGTTCTTGAGATTTCCATGTCTGTCAACTTTCCGATTTTTGTCTGGCCGATTGGTTGTCTAAAGCTGCATAATTCATCAAGGGGTATTACTTTGTGTCCCTAATACGCTGTTATAAAATATTACAATTGGCATTAACGAACAAACGGCATTCAGATTTCGTTAAACGATTGGAGAATCAACGTGTGTGCATTAAAAGGGGTCTTTTAATCAAAGTATTACATGTAATATATAGACAGAAAAAAACTTGTCATCAAAAAATATAAAATAAGCGATATTGTATTCCATTAGGTCACAGGTACATCATCAACGTCATATATTATGTAAATCACGCCAACTGAACAGATGAAATGTCTTAAGCATACATGGAATACATGGTTATCGAACCAAATGAGAATAAAGTTTATCAAATATAGTAAAACTTCTGTACATATGAATTCAAAATACCATAGGAGCACACAGAAATCGTTAAGTCAGAAGACAGACAAGACCATGGCCATCAAAATAATATGAAAGACAAACATAACACACAGCACTCCACTGAAAAATAAATCTGGAATAAACAAACCCTACATAAACCAGGGTGAGTACAGGTGCTCCGGAAGGATAAGCAATTCCTGCTGCACTAGTGGCACCTGTCTTGTTTTTTAGTAGTTAAAGCCGGTGCAGAGTTACCATTGACGTAAGTCGGTATAGAAACGGATTTGTATTTATGACAGTGGGAAGATATCCATGTCATTAGCGAAATGGATATTTCGAAGCAGTCAACCAAATCATGATGGCGACCGAAGGTTATGCTGTTCAACCGTTTTTGGTGTTGAAAATGTGTCTTTATTTTTAAAAATAGTACCAGCAGCACATAAAAAAGTCAAGAATAAGGTTTAACAGAGTTTTCGTGTGTTCATCAACATGTAAAAAAATTGTAAAAAAAGATTATATTAAATTGAATTGAAAAATTGCCAAACTACCTTGAAATATCTTGCTTTTCCTTGATATATTCGCATTAGTGCATCCTCTTTTATAAAACATGAAAGGAAATTATAGTTCAGTATTATGCAAATGAATATTGTCTTACTAGACCATGCCGATTGGCTTTTAACGGCAACTGAATCAAAAGCGAAACTAAAAGTCATATCTAAAAGTTATAACATTCAAATTATACGGAAAGAAGTCGTCCTGATATCAGAGATATAGAAAGTAAAATTCCATATTAAACAGGAGATGTGGCATGATTGTCCATTAGACAGCCATACACCAAATGACATTCGAATATAAACTTCTGAAGTCCATGATGGCATCAAACAATGAACCAGAGTTAACACCATAACAGAAGCTGTAAAAGGCCTTGCAATTTAAAATGAGAAACTATTCATTAAACACGACAATCCAAAAACTTCTGTGTATCAGTTGCGGACACGGATACCATATAATATTACTTTTTAGTCATAACTATCTTTCCCTAGCTTGAATCTGCATAACTAGATAAGTTTTACAATCCTAATACATTTACTTGTTTCAGGGTAACCTATGAAATCATATTCATAACTCCTCTGAATATTAAAAAATGCCAAAAAACTATTCGGCAAAACTATCCAACGGGCTACCAAACACCGCAAAAAGCAATAACGCGTCCAATAAACAAAACGTTTATATATTAACACGTTTTTCATTTATGATATGTTGTACCGGACAAAAACGTTTATCCTGTTTAAATCTGTTGGAGTGCACGGTTAGCTATTTTAGCTCACGTGCGAAGTACTTTTATTTTTTAGTTTTGTTTTGCGGTTTTATATGCTAAAAGCGGACATAATCTGATATTGATTCGAATTCCTATTTAATTTTTTTTGTAACTGGACACAGATGTTGTATTTCGAGGCAATACTTCAAACTATGTTATTAACCTTGATTTAACAAACAAATCATGTAGGTTTGTCTGTAATTTTGACATCGATGTTGTAAGAAAAGCCGCATCTGTCTTTTTCACTAAATACAAAGTAAATAAATTATGGCTCTTAGTTTTAAATGATCATTTTGAAAATCAAATATTATTATCCAAGAATAAAATTTATTTTTGAGACAACAAAACGCAAGCTATTATTTTATGTCGGTTGCCTACTCGTTTCATGTTTCTAAAACGCATTTTGTCACATAAACTCATATGTCTTACAAGGAATTGTTCTACTAATTATCAATGGATTCAAATGTCTATAAATCCAAAGTATAACACAAAGCTGTGTGCCAACAAACAGTCATTAAAACAGACATTATTTTTGCCGAAATGGAATAAAAAATTTCAAAAATAATTACTTTATTGAGGCACAGTTCATTATACAAGAGACAAGTAAAAGAATTTATTACTCTCGAATAAAACGCTCTATTGAGAACATAAGGCTGTTCAACGGAATACTTATTGTCATGATTAGCCGTCGTGGTTTTTTTTAACTAAAAGGCATTAAAAGCTTCAAGAAAATTAAGTTCTTGAAAACAAATATAAGGCTATCAAATTTGCCTTCTCCGTCGTTATTCCTACACTCTATTCCATCAAAGCACGCGTAAGGGACCGGTCAATATTTATTGGGGGGTTGGGGCCGGTGCAAAATGTAGTAGGACACAAAATTTTTTATGATGAAAAATTGATAGGACCCAAACTTTTTTCAATTCCAAGTTTGATAGGACAGCAATTTTTTTTTAATGATGATTTTTAGCACAAAAAATAAATAAAATAAAGGAGCAATCAGAAAAAGCATAATACCAATGTATATGTACCAGAAATCAGCATTACATATGTATGTCATCTAATTCTAATAATATCATATAATTCTGATGAGCCATAGTACATGCATATGTGAGTAAAACATACATGAATATTTGGGAAACAATTTACTTGACAAACAAACAGTGGCAACCCTAGATAAATATATTGACCATCATAAATTAGGGGCTTGTCAATATAAAACTGAAAAGGTCCAAGTTATAAAGCGTCACATAGCCACCACTATAGTTTTAGGGGATGACAAGGGCCAATCATCTGATGATGATGATTTTGTCATCACAGCATGTGATAATCTGAGTCCAGTGATGGTAGTGATGATAATGATGCAAGTGATGAAGACCTTTCCCCTAGCTCGGACTCTACTAGTGAAAGTGAATAGGTACCTGCAGCCTCATCTAGAAGGAGGACAGTTACAAGACCAGATGCATTTAAAGACTACTATATGTAAAAGACTTTTCCAAGGCACATAATAAATGCACATAAATAAATACAGAAATTTTATTCACTTCTACTTTTAGGGAAAAATTTTTTTTTATAGGACACCTACATTTTTATATAACTTTTGATGTAGGACCATTACTTTTTTGTGTTTTTGTAAGACAGGACATGCACTTTTTTTCAATAGAAAATTTGAAATGCACCGGTCCCAATCCCCCGATAAATATTGACCAGCCCCTTATATCTTGTAACTTTCACGTGTGGCGTTGTTATTTCTGTGTTTAAGTAAAAATTGAGGATTATTTTGAAATGTTTGATAAAAAATTAGGGACTTTGTTCAGTAAAACGTATTTTGAGTAATAAGTTAAAAATTATACAGAAAAATGATCAAGTTTTAAAAAGATAATGATGAGCAAGAAACTCATCGCACAGTATATTTTATATCAACCTTTCAGAATGTTGCATAACTATCGTATAAAACTAATAAAAACTTAAAGAAGATTTTATGCGAAAGAAATATCTCAAAAGAAAATGCAATGTTTAGGCGATATTGCTGAAATATTCCCTTTTTTACCTTTTTTCTATAATTAAAATCCAAAATTACCAATGTTAAATAAATAAGTGTTTCCTATAATACTTTTGCATCCGTAAATTAAAGTAAACATCTACCAAAAGGAAAACAAATATCCCAAAATGCTATATGTGTAAAATAAAAAGAAATAAAGTTTTAGTGCTTTACTGTTTTTTGGACGTAAAATTAAACAGTTTCAGTAACTGAGTTTAAAAAATATCAAAACGTAACTAAACTTGTCTACCACAGTAGGCTAAATTAATAATGTGCAATTTCGTAAAATTTCAACTCCAATCTGAATAGGTTGTATGTTATTATTAGTTTTAATTTTACTTACATATAATATTGCAAGCACAGTACCATAAAAAATACTTACAAATCCATGACATTACATTTTTATCCTTTAACACAATGATAATCCATTCTTATTATATTCTCTTAATATAATAAAATGCTTTGCACTTGATGTAAACAGTTTATGAAAACAAATACAGAACTTATTTAAAGATCGAAATTAGATAAAATGGTGGTGGTCAGAACGAAAAATTTAAACCTTCGATTGGTGACGAAGTTGATTGAATGTTAGATTCAGTCGGTCTGTGCATCATTTGGCATAATACATTAATCAAAGTACTCAAAAATATTAGTATTCTGACTAAAAAGAAAATTACTCGTGCTTATCATTCGTGGCAGGTAAACTAACAATAAAAAATCATCTTTTACATAATTATTCAAACAGTCACGAACGCGTATGTTGGGGGTATATTCTAACTAATTAAACCTTTCGATTAAATGATAATGGAATTACAAAGAGGTTTAAAACGGATTTTTTTTTGCAGCTGGTGATGATGAATTAAACTCTTCTTATATCAAATTTTTACGCCATCTTCTTAAATAAAAATACAACGATAAAATGAGTTTTTCAAACGTTATACGTGTAATATAAAATAATATATAAAATTTTTTCAAAGAATGTTGATTTATTCTGTGATAATCTTATTTGCAAAAACAATAATATTTAAATTTAATTATTTTTCAGCAATTATATTTCCAACCTAAGTATAAGAATTTAATATTTTTAATTAATCAAACATCTGCAGGATTTAATTTTTGAATGAAAACTGGAAAAACAACTCGTGGAATCAAGACAGATGGCTTGCTTTTAAAATGTGAAATTAAAAAAAATGTAAACTCTTATTATTCCTTTCTATCATGTATATTGCGTATTATTATTTTGACCTCTAACTGTAAAATATTATTTTGTTTATGTCAAAATTGTTTATGTAATACATTAACTCCAGCACTGAAATCTAAGGGATACACAAAACTTCTGATAAAAAAGACACAATCCCGAAATGTAATTGAATATTGATGAATAAAAAAGAAGTCCTGGATGTACATGTTGGAATAAGTAGATAGAACCTGCTGTGTATACTTTCTGACGAGCTTTCTGTTAATTTTTAAGAAATCCGAACAATATAGAGAAATCTCGTCAAGAATATAGTTTAAACCTTTAACGCGTTTGGAAAAGATAAAAGAGTGCAGTGATCAAATTATTATGTTAAGTTATTCTTGCTAAAATAAGGTTACACATGTTCGAAACTCAACTAAACTATAGTCACAACAGAATAAAATCGCTAATAAATTTTGAATGTAATTGATTTATTGTCTTCAAAAAATTCCCAAAACAAAGTGAAATGTCATAAGTCTCAAAAGAGTTTGGTTTTAACAACTGAGGTCGGACATATTTTTCAGGTTTATTGATGCAACATTTTAAGATATGTTGGGTCGTTAACTCTTGAAATGTGTATATATATATATGTTTATTCAGATATTCAACATGTTCGATACTAAAAATGTCATTTATGACAATTTCAACAAACCGTCAATTTTATCAAAAGCTCAAGCGCATTGTGCAACATCCTTCGACTTTCGCTTTGTTTTGGTTAACGTTGAAATAGTTATGCAATTATTTTTTCCAATTGGACTGCCGTCTCACAAATTAATGAACATTTATTATATTATGACAAAACGGTATATAGAGGATTAGAATTTTGATTGGTTAACGTTGATCAAAATAATTTCGACCATTCAACAAAAGACTGTTAGGGAAATATTTGTAGCAGGAACGATCTATTTCTTAAACAAAAGATTTTACTTCTTACTTTCACACGATTTTGCAGGTAGGTATAATTACATGAATTATGCTTGAAGGTGACCAAAAAATCAATTCAAATTCAAAATCATCAAGTGTATCTTTCAGAGAGATCATGTTTTGATGACGACTCTTGATCGATTAAACATTTTGCACTCTTCTATAATACAGAGATCCCCTGCTTTGTAGACAAATTTTAAGCAATGGGTGGATTGTATAAACAAATCGAGCATATCCATGATTTTAGGACCCTACTTTCTAGATTTCATTGTAAAATGTCACCGTATTGATCGTATTTAGCAGGTTTTTATATTGTTTGTATAAATTATATTTATATATATATATAGGCGGTGAATCCTACTGGAATCACCCCAAAATTCTACTTTAATTATAAAGTCTTCCAGTCTAATGTGCTGATATTTGTTTTTTCTTTGTACACATTCTTTGTACACAATAAAAAAAAAACAAATACTAACTATTTTTACTTTCAAAGTAAAATGTAAAAATAATATAAATAATTAATATTTTTCTATACTGATATTATTTTAAATCATTCTCGTATGCTTCCGAGTTCAAACAAAATTTGTTTTCTTTCTATTTATCTGTAAGACATAGACTGCAACACCAACAAGTGAAGAAGAAATTAAATAAGCAGCAATGGTTTATAAAGATTTAATCTTAATCTGAGCTTTTGTCGTTGTCACCATTTTTATTGTTGAAAGTGTTTCTTTTCATGAGGGTAAGATAATTTAATTTACGACTTAATGCTTTCAAAATCTTCAGATCTTAACAAATCTTTACATGTTTTAGGTATATAAGACAAAAAAAGATTAACATGATTATATGCAATCCAACGAGAGTGAGAAAAGATTACAAAAAAAGATAAACAAAACCGAACAGCCAGTCAAAAGGGGAAAAGTCGATAGACATCTCAGTCTATGGAGCACAAACTTGATGGAACAAGAAAAGAAGTGTACAAATCAAACTAAACACATACACTATGAACAATGCGAACCCTATAAAACTGTGGAGTGGATGAAGACAGGTGGTCCAGAAGGGTTAGCAGTTCATTCCTCGTTAAGGCATTCGCCGTTTTGTTCATTTTCCAATCTGGTATCATTTTCGGGTAAGAGGGAACATTTAATCGGAATTCAACCTCCAGGGGGAGAAAACGAACAATCTATGTTTGGTTTAGTCTGCACATGATAAAATCCGTCTTCATCTATGAATCAGATATTTGACAGGATTTTGAGGTCGACGTTCAAATTTCTAGTATGTAACCGAGGAGCAAAAAATCACTGTCTGATCAGTTTCTCTGTAAACGACCAAGCTATATATATATATATAATCGATGTATTTGGTCTGTTTATGAGCGCTAAACCCTCCCCTAACCTGGGATAGCTATGTGACATCAATTAAACACACTATAAAAATCAGTTAAAATGGATTTAAAACTAAACAGTTTATTGTGGCTCTCCAATTAGTATTCAATACGGAATACTTAATGTTTTAAATCAGTTTTCCTGATATTGTCAATGGTATTAGCACGCTAGTATTCATAAATCAGTGTTGCAGTCTGGTCAATTGTTTAAAATAAAAATTTGTCTACAAATAATTCTTGTCATAGTTCTTGTAGCTACTACTAGCTGGTTTGGTTCTGGTTTGGTTACAAATCGGCACAATACAACGTGTCTTTCCAACTTAAAGTAGGTGTTTATGGAACGACCAGAGCGTTTTGATTTCTGCGATCAATTGGATTTGTTAGAACGAGAATATAGTAATATTTCTCTACCACAATCTATAAATTAATTTTAGATTCGGTCTACATCTTGACTGGATTGTAACTGTTTTAGAAGTATTAGACCGTACAAAAGCGGAAAATTTTTTTTTCGGAAATGGTCATTGGTATTATCGGCAAGTCAAACATTGGCTTGTTGTCTATATGTTCCAGCAAGTAGTCACTTTGGTGCATCACAATACCACCTCGGCAAGGTCAGAAAAAATACGTGGTCTGCAAAGTCCAGGCCGTTTGCATAGCATTAAAGTCATAACTCTGATGTAACATTAAAATTATATCGTCCAAAAGGAAACCTTCTCATTCCGCAATATTTCTAAGGGATTTTCAATATTCAATATATTTTCAAAGGATTACCATGTTACGAGTTCATCGACAAAAGAGCGGCTTCCACTTTTTTGGGTGATAATTACTTAAGGCTGGAAGAAAATGATAATGTAGAAGAGAAAAAGGGAGGGGAGGCGGAGGCGGAGGTGGAGGCGGAGGTGGTGGTGAACCTCAAAAGCCACTTAATGCTGTAAGTACATGTACGTTTTTAAATGTATATAAATGAAGGTTTGTTATTGTTGATTTAACTGCGATATATATTATGAAGTCAAATTATAAATTATTTATTAAGAAGTTTATTTAATTGAATATCAAAAATATATATTTTAATGTTCTTTTTAAGGTTAAATATTAATTGTTTTGAGAAAAAAAATTATTCCGTAAATGAATCCAGTGTAGAATACCCATATAAGAGATCAAAAATACATAGTCCAAAGAAACAAGACAAATCTGAAACAAACTAAAAGATAAAAGGTAAACAAAATGAACAAAGGCTTGAAATCCTCGAAATCCTTCAACGTGAAAGTTCCCCCATTCAAATATAATCTTGCCTGCACGTGATTACTGTTGACCTAAACATTGTCTAATACATTTCTCTACGCAATGTGTTTGCCAAAGGACCAAAGTTCCGTGAGCCTCAATCGATAAACTGGAAGTACAATTTCAAGATCCTTATGGATTCGGTCGAGTATTATGCTAGACAGTGGGCGAAGCGCGAAGAAGAGGATACCCTTTCTGAATGGGTGAAGACTGTGCGGTCAATTATACAAGTACTTATTCACAAATTAAAAAGATCAATGAATACACACGCCAAATCGGTCTTCAAAGATCCGAGTGTTGCCAGCCATCTCTCTGAACTGCAAGACAAATATGTTGTCGTCCCCGCCGATAAAGAACCTAACAACATTGTTTTTGTTTGTAAATCCCATTACATAGGCTGTTGATAAAAGAATTAGGTATCGACAGTTCACTTGACAACCCAACATACCCAAACGAAACTTATCAAAGAGGAAATCCTTGACAATCATCGGTCAGTTTTGTCTTCTTTTTTAGTCTTCATTTGGAATTTTAACCATATATGAGGAATTCAATCTTCATTTACTTTACTGGATTCCAAAGCTTCACAAGTGTCCTTAAAAGCAACGTTACATTGCAGGGTCTGCCAATTGCTCCA